>WNNJ02001815.1:0-118333 GCA_012934845.2 Pomphorhynchus laevis
AAGAAACCGACACAGACACAGTTTTTGTATATATATACAGTTTATATATATATAGCTAAGGATAAAAAGAAACCGACACAGTTTATGTGTCGGTTTCTTTTTATCCTTAGCTATTTATAAATGGAATCTGTTCAAATCGATCCCGAATCGCTGCTTCCTTACGGAAATTTTGATATATATATATATATATATATATATATATATATATATATATATATATATATATATATATATATATATATATATATATATATATACAGGTGATTGCTGACCACTTATATATACAACCTTTGATGCACACGGCAACGCAACGATCAGTTAGGAATTACTGAATCCAAGTTTTAACGCGACCACTAATCCCACATTACGATAGTTGATTGATAAGAATATGGTTTACAACCTTGTCAAAAGTCTCTGATAAATCGAAGAGCGTGTCCATTCCCGTTCCTGATTGCACCGCATTCGACCAACTATTCCGGGAGAATACAATTAATAAAAAAAATTAAATAAATTATTATTATTAAATAAAAGGCGTTAGCTGAGAAGCTGTTTTGCCTGATAAAAAATACAAGTTTGTTCAGTAAATTGTCAGCATCAAGATCCGCAGGATTCAAGATATTCGTTGAAGTGTGATTGTCGATTCTCCATCCATGCTAGGCACAGTCGCTTGAAGTGCTTCATCGAAGAAGCAGCGACGATTTCCTCACGCAAAACATTCCACAATTTGAGCGTGCGATGTGACAGTCGAAAGTTGGCAGGCAATTGAGAATGGTGCCTCGTGTACAGCGATTTCGAGTGACCACGTCATATCCTACTTATCAATCTAAGGATATTAGAGGGGAAGCCATCAAGTTTGTTTACAATCGCCCAAAGACAGGACAAGTCAAGTAAGACAAATCTTTCACGAATCGAGCTTATCCCTAGCGCACGCAGCCGCATGCGGTAGAACGTTCCAGCCCTAAAGCATATCCTTGAACCTCTCTTTAGTACCGGCTCATAGTCGAGCAATTCTCGCTTAGTGGTAGGAAAGCATGCAGGGATGCAGTACTCCAGATGAGGGTGGACTAGTGAAGAAAATAAGATACCAAGCATTGGAGGTGACTCTGAGAAATGTATTTTTGGTGTAGTACAATGCCCTTGTTGCTTTTATCCTTACGTGCTCACTATTCAATCGTGTCTTAATAGAGCGATGAATTATTACACCTAAGTCTTTATAGGGTTCAACTTCATTTAATAACACACTACCAATGCGATACTGGAACGACGAAGTAGTCTTCCCCATCCTCATCAAAACACATTTATCAATGTTTAACATGAATCCAGTGGCTTCACACCATTCAGTAAGGCAGTCCAGATCGTCCTGTAGTGACTGACAATCGGTAGGAGTACGAACAACAGTCCAGATTTTTAAATCATCAGCATATGCTAAAACAGCGTTCTTTAAACGCAGGATCAGGTCATTAAGAAATACGACAAAAAGAAGAGGGCCAATAGCAGATCCGTGAAGTACACCAGAAAGCACCCTAAAGCTCTTTGAAAGAACACCACCAGCTCATCTTTGCGGTCATTAAGAAATGACCGCAAAGATGAGCTGGTGAATTAATTCAGAATTAAGAAATTCTTAATCCACTTAATGGTTTGAAAATGGAAAACATAGTGAGCAAGCAATGAGATTATACCGTCATGAGGGACACGATCAAAGGCCTTAGAAAAGTCCGAAAAGACAGTGTCGATAACATATCCAGAACTCAAAGCGTCAGTCCATCTTTCACGAGCGATTATTAAATTGATTAAACAAGAACGACCCGGCATAAATCCGTATTGTGAGTCCGAGATAATATAGTTTTTCTTAAGATGAAGTCGAATATGCTTTGAGACTAGTTTTTCGAGAATTTTGGAAAACATGCAAGTAAGAATAAAAAGGCGAAAGTCTAACGAACTAACATGTGGATGCTTTTTGGGTATTGGGACTACAATGGCACGCCTCCAAATATAAGGAATCCATCAATGTTTGAGGGTGTGTCGAAAAACAGAAGTTAGATGCTGACAGAGAGAACAATCTAAAGCACGAACCAGAAAAGGAGCATGTTATCAGAGTTCGGTGAGCCAAATTGACTAAGCGCCAATAATTCACTGTAGATAACATCTACTTCAATCTCTATCGCGCAGTCGCGGATAGGAACAAGAACCGCCTGCCAGACGAACTGATTAAAATCTACCGTATAGTTACATGGAAATACGAAGATCTTTGCTAGATGATTAGCAATGTGGGGTTCCCCTTTCAGAACTCCATCCGAGGAGTAATGGAGTTAATTCCCGTTTGAACGTTTCGTGAACTACGAACGTAGTACCAGAATCTCTTCGAATTATGATAAATACACATTTCAATGTTGTTCTCGAATGATTGCCTGTTACAAAGATTCCGAGAACCAGTGTACTCATAACGAATAGACGGATCTGTTCTAGACCTATGCCATAATGTATTTCGAATTTTCAGGGCTGAACGGATCTGGCAGTCCAACCAAGAAGGGCGCGAGATATCCGATTTAGGGCGCTTCAATAGAGCGAAACCGTTGGACGTCCGCAATTAGCGGGCAGACAAGTGTTCATAACTTCCTGGAACAGAAGAATTATACGTGTTGATTTCGGTAGAAAATGCTATTTGAAATTGCTTAATGTCAACTTTAGCCCAATTTCATTTTATGATCTGAGTGAAAGGTGAAGGCAGATCATCGTGGCAAGGTACATACCATGACATTAAACAGTGATCACTGTTGCCTACTAGTGGATGATAGGAAATGTTGGAAATATCACCAATAACTTTTGTAAAAATTAAGTCAAGAATAGACCGATATCCGATGTACGTAGAACTACAAGCATGTTGGACCAACATCAAGTCGAAGAGAAGGAAACTACCGAGTTCCTTTTTAAGTCGAAGGCATCACAGCAAATTCTGACCTTCTCAATCAATGCTGGGGAAGTTAAAGTCACCGACCAGTAAAAATCGAGTAGAAGAGAATAGACGACATAGATATGGCCTCATTAAGTTCAAATATAAGAAGGCTGAAGGAGAACGATACAATATACAGACATAAATTTTGACCATACTTCGAACAACGCAGAACGAAAGTCCTTCAAATGAAGAGTTAATGAAATCCGAAAAAGTAAGTATGTCAGACACACAGATGCTACAGTGAATGTACGCGGCTACACCACCTCTTTGTCTACCAGATTGACGATCCGAACGTAGCAAATAGTAGTTGGAGATTTTAACAACGTCGTCGGATATATTGGGATGCAACCAAGATTCACAAATGCAGAAAACACCATACTTATTTTTCAAGACAATATATTTTAGCTCAGTATATTGCGCCACAAGACTGCGACATTTGAGTAACCAAAATGTATGTTGCTATCATAGTAAATCTGAGAGATAGAATGAATATCACTAAAGTTAGCAAGATCACCTGAGCGAAACCCATCTGGGCAACAATCTATGCCCGTAGCAAAGATTGCCAGCGAACTGTCAGGTGCCACCGTATGATCGAAAATTTCTTACACAGAGATTAGATTCACAATCGCTCAGTCTTTTGTGCAATTCTATAAAGGCATCCTTACTCCTTACTCGTTCCTCAGGGGATAAATTTTGGAATATATGAAAAGAAGAGCCGAGTAACCGAGACCTATGATGAAGCAGAAAGTCGACATGTTCCCTGGAAATAAGAACAACTTTCAACAGCCTTGGTTTCTTAGGCATTATTTTACCCAGACGAAAAACTTTCTTAACAACAAGGCTTTGAGCAACAGAGAGATTTTCACTGTCAATTATTTTGGACAGAATTGTACGGAGAATCTTAACGTCATCATATAGCCTAACCTGAGCATCACCGCTACCCGATTCTTTAAATCCAGATACAATCCTATTATATCTAATATCTGAGATGGATTGTTTTCTACTTAATGTGTTGCCTGAGGAAGACATTGTTTCAGAGTTGTCGATACTTCCCAATGTGGAATCATTAGTGGTACAATTTATTGACACAGAGGTCAATTAGCTATTGACCTTAGAATTGTGTTGATGTGCTGATATGAGATGATCTTCCTTCATGAGCTCCTTCACGTTCTTATTATGTGGAACGATACTGTGACTATTGGAAAGAGAGTTCTGAGTAACATTATTGTCCGAGTGAGTATTGACAGAATGCGTTCGTTCACTTTTTATGTGACGAACAGTCTAAGATTTTGAGTGCCCTCTCTTCCAGATACGAACAGGAGTGATTCCTGTAACTGACGATGTAGTATTGCCCATTACATGTTGGCATCGATGTGCATCTGAATCAATATCTGCGTTTGAATCATTGACGATCTCGACTGATTTTGACAGAGTCTGTACCTCCCCTTTAAGAACATTTTTGGAAACTGTGGTCATAACGAGATGATGATTTTGTATTGTATTTTCAAGTACTCGTAGTTTATCTACCTCCCTGTGTAGGATGTTAATGACGCCTGTAGCACAAATTCCACATAAGAAACGTCCATTTAAGGTGCTTGGGACACCAACCGGCACTGATAAAATCTATCAGTTCAAGCAGCCATCATTGTCGCAGCCAACTTGTACCTCTTCGTACTTCGGGTCATTATTTTTGCATTGTCTCGACTTTTTACCCATTTTCATATTTGATGTATGTTATTTATTGTAAGTTTTAATAACCAAAAGATTTTAAGCAGTTTCTATAATCCAGAATTTTTAAACTCAAGACAATTCTTTATATCACCAAGACAATTAATTGGACGATTTGAAAGCTGAACGATTGTAAATCAAGAATTTTTTAACCAGTGATAATAATTAATAAACATTAAATAAATTTGCAATGCCATTAAAAATATGCTATTAAAAATATGGCATTGGATATGGCATTAAAATAAAATATTTTAATGTCATTAATATCCATACCGTATCTTCATCATATTAGGCACTCCTTTTTTACTACACATGTTAAATCATTGTCATTTGTATCAAATAGAAAGTGTTCAATGGCTTTGATTCCTATGGATCTTGTTTAATCACTTTGAGCCATTCTAATAATGTTCATCTAGCTGACACTGTAAATTCCCGATCGAAGATAAAGTTTCTGATCCAAGACAGTATGAAAGATAATATGCCGTATCCCAAAGGCTTAGTATGCCGTATCAAAGGCTTAATATGCCGTATCAAAGGCTTAGTCAAAGTTAAAAATAGTACAGTTAATTATATAATCGGATTTAAATTTTCACTCCCGTTCAATTGCGAGTACGGGGGGGTTACAACCGATGTATCAGGGGCACGCGGTATTGATTGCTCGAAGACAGTGTCTTGACACAACCGCCACAGTGCAGTCAATGCTCTTATTCGTAGTGCTCTGATGGCGGCCGGTGTCCCGTCCCGCCTAGAACCAGTTGGACTGTGCAGGGATGACGGGAAAAGACCGGATGGCGCTTCATTGGTCCCTTGGGAAAGGGGACGCCTACTTGTATGAGTTTTTTCTGTCGCAACACACTTGCGGCTAGTAATTTGTTTAACGCGGTCTGTGCGCCGGGCGAGGTGGCGAGAGTGGCCGAGAATCGGAAACTGGACAAATACAGGGGCATCGATGCGTTCCAATACACTTTTGTCAATTGGCGATCGAGACAATAGGGGCAGCTGTGCCGAGATCCTCCAGCTTCCTGTAATCTCTAGGGAAGAAGCTAATTGCCGCTACAGGCGATCGGAGAGCAGCGGGATTTCTCTCACAGATATTGAGCTGTGCGGTGCAACGAGGCAACGCGGCCTGTCTTTTGGAGGTTGTCCAGGGGATTGCAGAAGATTATCAATCTGGTCTTTGTCATGATTACCCATTTATAAACTCATTGTAATAATATGTAGTAAAACTCATTATAACAAAATTTAATTTTATATCTTTCATATAGAATTGAACCGGTAAAACATTTAATGGTTTACGACTTGTAACTTAATAATAAAATAATTTATTAGAAAAATAACGTAAATTATTTTATTTTACGCACTATAAATTGATCGATTTACGTTTAGACTACAAGAACTAATAAGTGTCTAATCGATTGGCTTAATCGCAATAAACGCTGGATAGGGTCAAATGAGAAAAACTACTTTCTTTACAAATTCGCTGATTTGTTAAAAGCATATAAATATTTTAATACAAATAGCTAATTCACTTTGAAAATATCGAGTTTTCATTAAGTCCGTGAAGTAAAGCGTTAATAACTTTTTCTAGTTGAGCCTTGCACCGAACACGAAATTAAAATAATAATAGTAATCCAGCATTAAGGCATCATGTTACAGCATCAATAGAAACATGCGAGAATAAAGTAGAGCGCTTTGTTGTTGAGGGAAACAGTTTTTAGACAATATTAAACTGCAATACGATCTTGTAAGCGAAATATTTAAAATATAATTGTTGCTTCACGAAGTTTAAAAATGGTTTTACCAGGCACTGCGTTTAAAATAATAGACAGCATTTTAGCATACAAATAAAAATTGATGTTTCTGCATTTAAACAAATAAAAAAATGAAATACATAATCAGAGAATGCAATAAGAGGTTTCATTGTACACCGATGGAAAATTTAATTAAATTAATTTAATAATTGTTCATATTCTAAACTCAATATTTCTAAAAATGATACATAAAACGTCATTTATTATTTTATTTTCACACACAAGATATTAGCCGGGAATGGCAATTTAAATTGTTCACAGACGTCACTCCAATTATTTCTAGACTGAAGCGAACCACCTCTCAAACTAATTCTGGTTCATTCTCCGCCAGCGAGATGACATTCCACGTTCCTACATGAAGGCTATTCCGCTTCGGATGTTGATACCTTAATCGCTGTCTCCGTACAACTGCCTGGTCACACGGCACCCGGCAAAGAAAACTCGTCCTGATACATAAAACATTATTTATTATTTTATTTTCACACACAAGATATTAGCCGGGAATGGCTATTTAAACTGTTCACAGAAAAATTAAATAACTAAAATAATTTAAAGCGTTCACGCCAGTATTTTTAAGTCAGTGTCGAATATTTTGCTTGAAGCTGCGGTAGCTGGGTGCACATGCAATTTCTTTAGGCAGCACATTCCATATATTTAAGGATCGATGTGAAAGTCACACCACACTTGGGACTTTGGCATGTGGTAATTTATATAGTGATAAAGCATGACCTCTACGAGCTGACGAATTAATCATCACATCTATGCCGTGCTTCAAACGCCGAATCCAATTCCATTTCAAAAATTAACTAATTATCTGTGACTTTTGATGTTCTTTTTGTGTTTGTTAGTGGTCATGTAAGCGTGCATTTTGCACGCATCTGCCACGTTAAATAAATTGTTGTATTATTATTAATATTAAGGAGAGATTGGATGTCTTCTACTTGATCGCGGCATTCGCAGACATAGTGAAGAAACACGTGCAATCGAGAAGCTAATCTTGCGTTAAAGGTGAACCAATACATCACTATATTTTTCTGATTTTAACCTCGATGGTATCGAGGCAATGTCCTTGAGTAGCTTAAGAGCTCGCGGTCCAACTCCTCCTGATGATGAAAAAATTAATGGTATAAACTTGCTTTCTTCCACACTGACAATTCTTTCATTGTATTTGCTGTTTTTGCGATTTTCATTATATTCAAAGGCGGCGAGAGGCGAACTGCTGGCATATGACGGAGCATGTACTGAAAAAACATTGACGTCAAAAAACGTCCGCTCATATCGATTGTCCTGTAGTCCATAACATGAAATGTCTAGGCGCGCATTGTTATTTTTCGTTGTTAAATTATTCATGAATTCTAAGCTGTCTGGAATCTTTTGCAAAGTTGGTTCGACTTCGACGTCGTGGCATGTCTCTGATAATGCATAAGCGATCGTGTTCCGAATATCGTTGTGACGGATTATTGGTACACCACCGCGTTTACATGATAATGCGTGAATAATGCCATTTGTTGTACCGCATATACATGTTTTTTTGTTTAGATCTGGTGGATTCCATCCATATCTGGAACATATGGCATCCTTTAATTCATAAGAATGGAGGTGAAAGTTATCAACGGCTAGAGGAAGCGCACTTAGCCATGATGAAGCGCAATTCTGAGTAGCATGGTTAATTGCATTCAATACTGCTTGTTGAGCCCTTTGTTTGACATCAATTAAACGGTTCTTGTAAACATTAATTCGTTGACAAGAAATACTTTTTATAACATCTGCTTGTACTTGTCGCAGAGTTTCTCCTGTATATTCAGAATCATAAGTATTACAGATTAGTTGTGCGTTTTCATACTCCAGCGTGGATGTGAAAATGGGGTCTAATACGCCTAGACCTTTTAGTTTAAGAGGTGAGGTCAATATTGCCCACCAATCATGATTCAAGGTTCGACTTGTTAAAGATGGTAAAAGCTTGTCTTTTAGTATGGTCAACAGCGTTGACAAATGCCCGCATTTAAATGTTGTATTTCTGAAAAAGTGAGTCCATTTCCATTGTACTGATTTTGTAAGACCGATATAAGATACATGTGGATCAACTTTGGCTATTTCTACTAAACGATTAAGTAGACGAGTCCAACTTTGAGATTTATCAAGTGCAACCGAATCTACATACTCGGTAGTGCCTATAGGAATGCCAAGTATCATAATACCATCCGATGATATTCCAATTTCTTTCAATGGGCATGCTTGCTTCATTTCAGATGGATGAGTAAGCAGTTGTGTTTTCTTAGCGTTAACGAAATATCCGTATTGAGGTCCATCGCTTTTCAATACATTCCATACTATATTTAACTCGTCAATAGTACCGACAAAGTTTGCATCATCCGCAAACCAAACTTGTGTGATGCTGGGAACACTGTTTTTAATTTTGTTGATCAACGGAAGTGATGCCATGGAGAAAGCCGCCATAGCTAAGGGCCCCCCTTGTGTGAACCCCTCTCGAGAAAATATGCTTGTACCGCCAAGCACTAGTTGAGCGTCAGTTCTGTAAGTGTTTGCAAGAACACAAGCCAACGAAGGACAAATGTATTGTATATTGTGAATAGCAGCTTGTCGATTTAAAGAGTTAAATGCGTTAGAAGCATCCACGGCAAGAACACAGCGTTGTTTATTCGACATAAATGCGGATTTGATGGAATTAATAGCAAACTCAATTCCGCCACGTTGTGATGCTGCCAGTTGACTCTTTCCAGCCACGTCTTGCAAGTCGAATTTTACCACTTCAAGTATGGCTTTACATACTATGCGTCTCGTAACTTCACACACTCCTATCGGTCTTATGCCCCCAGATTTCTTAGGGATAGCGACAAGCCTACATGTCGTAAACGCATCAAGAACACCAGGAGGAATTTTATCAGTAGTTAATCGAATTGTGAATTCAGCCAAAGCCCTGGCAAGGTTACGTGAATGATTTCCGAAGCCTGTGATCATGAATTTCCATAGATTCGAATCACATCCTGACGGTCCTGCACTTCCGTTAGTCTTTTTACAAGCTTTGATAATAGCGTCTTCGTCAATTTGCGTGAAGCGTACAGAGTGATGTGTGATCGCCTTATGAATTGGTGATGACAGAAGAGAATCAGGATGTAGATTTTCTGGGATAGGGTGTAGATTTTCAAGCACTTCTTTGACAGATGAAGATCCAACCATAACATTAGGGCCTAGCGGACCCGACGAATCATTGTTATCAAGAATCGCGGAACTTGCAGCGACTTTCCTCGTAACATTAGTCTAACATATTTCTTTTTCCAATCCGTCATATGTGAATTTTTTCTAGGTTCACTAAAAGCTACTTGTAGGTAATTGGCCTCGTCAAAAAGCTCTTTATATTTTTTTGTTGACCACAAAGCCAGTCTGTTCTCTAATGTTTTTCGAATCACGTTAACTTTTTTCGATGGAATTCTTTGGAGAACGCATTGTAAAAAAACTGTAGCAGACTTGAGAACAGAGTTCTCATTATTATAATGAGAACTCTGTTAATTATTATAATTATTATAATAATAATGCCTTTAGGCATTATTATTGTAAGTAGTTAATTTATTAGCCCAAATAAATAAATTTATTTACTTCAGTTCGCAAACTTTTTTAATGTCGATGTCATCGATGGTTGTCGATGTCGTCGATGGTTTTCGTTGTCGATCGTAAGATGGAAAATTGTATGTAATAATGGTTGTCGTCAAATGGTATTATATTTTATTTCCAGATTTCAGTTCCGCTCGCTTCGGTCGCGAAATAAATCTCATTTATAGGCCCGTTTACGGGAACCTAATTTCTGTAAATTAACTTTTCTTTTTTAATAAATAATATTACAAAAAAATTATTAGTATTAAAAAATTTTAATAAAAAAATTTTGGTTTCTAATAAACATACAATCTAAAGTAAATACAACGAAGAAAATTTATAACTGTTCTAGCAAATTACAATCTAAAGTAAATACAACTGATACACTGCTAACTAACAACTACTTACATACAATCCGGTTTGCAAATTGACGAAATATCCCGTTGTGGTTTACCAGTAAATACAATGACAACCATCGACGAATGACATACACAAACACTTACAAACACATTACGAAGCCGCCTGAGAGCGCATTACGAAACCGCCTGTGAGCGCTGAAATCGTCTGAGATCGCTGTTACAAAGTCGATAACTATTATACACCTGACGAAGAAAAACGAGACAACAAATCGAATTTTTTATAGTCAACAACTTTATTTCAACAATACAATCACGATACCTAAAGGAATTCCAGCCGAGCCAAAATGCTGTTCGTGTAATGGACATTCAGCACGATGTCGTCAATGCAAATGTGTAAAATCAAATAAGCCGTGCACTAACTGTTCTGCAGCAAATTGCGAAAACCAACTCGTATCCCACTTTGCAAGCATGAATATAGCGGATAACGCGGTTCACACCCGCGATGCTGCCTCGAATAGATTCACAAACACTCTTATCCACCAATCATTCAAAGAGGTAATCACTTGGCGTCCTAATCTCTTTTACTTACCGAGGTGTAACGAAAGCCGAATGTTTTTAAATGAACTAAACAAATTGTTTGAAACTGCTTGTCGCGAAGATGACGTCGAAGGCTCGTCGCTTATGAAGGTGACAATTATTTGTCAGTGCGTTTTACAAAAAGTAGGTTCTTCGAAAATCAAATATGTACGTCAATTGATGTCGCGTCGCCTGTCTCTTTGGCAAAGCCAAAATTTTGATGAATTAGAAAGGGAGGGTAAATGTATTCAATCACGCTAAAAGGTATCCCAGTCACGATACGATTCTAAGCGCAATTGGAAGTCGCTGTTCGTGAAATCATTAATGTCAGGTAATCTTACTTCTGCAGTAAGAATCCTGGAAAACGGTTCTGTCAATAAAACTTTGAGTCCAAATGATTATATCGGCAACGAATCGGTTAAGTCTATTCTTGAAGCGAAGCATCCACAGGCAGCTGTAATTAGTGAGGACGCCTTATTATCGGAGATCGACATGGCATGTGATAACTTTCATCCCTCCTTTTTCGATACGATAGATGCAGCTGCAATTCAACTTAGTGCTAAGCGCACTACAGGCGCTGCGGGTCCTTCGGGTGTTAATGCTTTATCATGGCGGCAAATGCTTACCTCATTTGATAGGGATTCATTACAGTTGGCCTCTACGTTGGCAGACCTGACAAGGCGAATTGCTAGTAATAGAGTTCCAAAACATTCAACAGAAACGTTAATCGCTAGTCGGCTCATTGCCATTGATAAAAATCCTGGTGTTCGACCGATCGGAATAGGTGAGGCATATAGGCGCATAATGGCTAAAACGATTTTAAATGTCATTTCTCCTTTCATTAAGTCAATTGCGGGTAATTCACAACTTTGTGCAGGTCAAAAGGGAGGTGTCGAATTCGTTGTGCGAGATATGCGTGAAACCTTTGCTAATTCGACCTCGTCATGTTTACTTTTAATTGATGCACATAATGCTTTTAATAGAATTAATAGGAAATTAGCTCTCCTTAATATAGAAAAGATATGCCTTGCTTTAGCACGATTCCTGCAGAATACGTATAGTTTAGATCCAATCTTAGCCATTGACGATGATTATCTGTTATCAAAGAAAGGTTTCACGCAAGGCGACCCTTTGGCAATGGTAACATTTGCGGCAGCAACGATACCCTTAATACATAGATTAAGCGCTTTGCATCCTCAAATAAAACAGCGTTGGTATGCAGATGATGTATCATGTGTTGGTTCACCGAGGAATGTTTATGATTTTTTTAAATCGTTGCAATCTATAGGACCGGAATACGGATTTCATGTTAATGTCAACAAGTGTACAGCTCTGGTTAATGCCAACATTATCCTTGAATGTGATTCACTTGCCAGCTTAGGGGTTCATGTCGTATCTAATGGTGTAGAACTTTTAGGAGCTCCCATAGGTTTTGGTTCGTTCGAAAAAGATTGGGTAATAACACAAGTAACTCGCTGGTTAAAATTGCTCGATAGGTTATGTGAAGTCTCTAGCGATTCACGGCAGTTAGCGTTCTTAGCATTTTCAGCAGCAGTGCAAAATAAGTGGACTCATGTACAAAGAACATGTAAGTGTGAATGTGAATGGTTTTCTTCACTCGAAGATTTCATACAGAATAAAATAACCCCCAAAATAACTGGTTTTAATTTACAGAAGTGTTGGCGCGATGTAGCAAGTCTGCCTTTCTCAATGGGAGGTTTGAGGATATCAAATCCATATGAGAATACCAAATCTGAATGGGAATATTCTTCTTTGCTATGTAAGCCCTTATTTGAGTTAGGTCTCGAAGGCGACATTGATACCATCCAGAAACAGTCAATAGTTGAAATTAGAAAACTAAAGAATCTCCGGGCTGCCGAAAAATTTTCGCCACTGTTAAATTCAGTGGACGACTGTAAACAGGTAATTTTAAAGCATGCAGCTTGAAAGGGCGCGTCGACCTGGCTATCTGCTCGCCCTAGTGATGATCCTAAGTTTCGCTTAAGCAATCAAGAATTTTCCGATGGTCTCTCTGTCAGATATGGGTGGCAAATTTTAAATACTTCAGGCAAATGTGTATGTGGGGAAGTTCTTAGTGTTGTTCATTCATTATCTTGCAAATGCGGAGGGAAATCAATAGTAAGGCACAATGTGATCAGAGACATTTTCGCCAAATTAACTTCAGAGGTGTGTTCATCAACTACAACTGAGCCACTGCTTTCTCCCGTTGATCCAACTATTCAATTCGATTCTTCTTCCACTACACTAGATCGCAATGCACGTCTTGACGTCTTGTGTTCGGGGTTGTTTGGCGTCCCGTCTGAGCGGTCCTACCTGGACATTTCTGTATTCAATACACATGCTCGTTCCTATGCCACAATGACTCCACGATCAGCGTTCAGTTATAACGAGAATCGAAAAAAGGCTAAGTACTCCGAACGGATATCCAAGATCGAAAGAGCAGCTTTTATACCAGTTATTTTGTCAATACAAGGTGGATTAGGGGATGAGGCAGAACAGTTGGTAAAACGCTTAGCAAAAGACGTAGCGGTGAGAAGAGAGTGCCGTTACAGTGACGTGATTAGCCGATTCAGACGTTCCATTGGAATAGCTCTCGTGCGGGCTAGCTCATGGTGTCTCAGATAAATTTTTTTCATTGTTACTTTTGTTATGATTTTGCAGTGTCTTTGTCAAATAAATTCGTTTTTTCGTAAAAAAATATTATTATTATAATGAGAAGGAAATCCTTCTTTGGAATGAACCATCTGCCACGTCGCTATGAGGAATAGGTAAATCAGCCTTTGGCGCATTGAAAGAAGCTGTAAGATGGCTAAGCAGTCAACGTATGAACATGCAGATCGAAAACACAATCTGGAGCCTCTTCGTGGCACTGACTCAATCTTCTTGAGCTTAGCTTAAGTAGATGTAAATGAAACCTGAATACAATATGCAATGTGTAGGGGAACCAACCCGTAATAAAGTCGCTTAAAACATAATGAGCGTAGCCTTGCAAACGTACGTTTAATGCACTACATTACCTTACCAAGACATTTACAAAGACAGCTACGAAGACAGCTACGACCGACACAAACTGTGCTTAACTACAAGTACAGTTCTCGGCACACGACTGCATCGTATGGACCACAATCGCCTGCGACAGCAGTAAGTCCGAAGAATACTCTCTCCTTGGATTTTGTAACAACAAACTAATCGACAACTTCTCCCCACAGCACATATCAACCTTTACCACGTCCACTCAAACTAGCCGGTCGTTTCCGATGTCCTTTATCCAACCACTGATCCTGTCTTCATATACACTTCCCATCCCATGTCATCTTCACTATCCAATAAGCCCGTTCATCCTGTCTCGATTCTCCAACACCTACATCCATCAATCAAAATCACCTCCACTAATCTCCACGATCCTTCCACTCATAACCTTACCTCACATCGCTTGTCACCCTCTATGTTATCCATATCCTCTTTGGCTCCCGTCGTCAAACCAACTCCCTTCACATCCTCAACTTTCAGCTATCATATCGTTACATCACCCACTCATGTCACTCGTCCTCCTTCACAAAAACGCTTTCCTTCTCGCAATCGTTGCGTCGCCGTCACCAATATCGCTCCTTCCACCTTCTTATCTCCACAAGCACTTCTCGACCACAAAAATATTTATCAAAAATATTTACTTCAGGTGAGGAATCTATAGCCTCATCTCTTCTAGTGAAATTATTTTTCAGGTTAGGTAAGAAAAATGAAGAACGTCCACGCTTATTGAAAGTGGTATGTAAATCGTCCGACAATGTTAACGAGATCTTACGCAGAGGGTATAAATTAAAAGGTCAAACTACTAAAATCTTTAAGGATCTCAGCATTCAGGATCGTAAGATGCGACATCAAGCTTGGGACGAGCTAAAGACCAGGAATGCTTCTGGTGAAAAGGACTTGACAATAAGAAATTTTCGTGTGGTTCGAAGAAAGCCATTTGTACGTTGGAATCCAATCGGTCCGTTAATTGCTTAGGTATTGATCCATCCTCGTTAGATATATTTCCTACTGGACTATTTATAAACGCAGGAACCAGTAAATGTTCAACTCCAATTATCAACGTCGCTTACACAAATATTCGTAGTATAGTATCGAAGATTGACGAATTTCGGAACAGATTCTTTACATATAAACCTCAAATAATCGCAGTTACCGAAACTTGGCTAAATCATGATATTGCTGATAGTATGGTAGCTGTGGATGGGTATTCGATCATCAGGGTTGATCGTAAAGTACGACGAGGAGGCGGTGTTGCACTTTATGTGGATCAATGCATAGGTGTTAACGATTTTGAATGTTATACTGACACATATGGTACTTGTGAACTGATGATGGCGAGTCTATCCCATGTAAGAAATAAAGTTACTATTGCACTATGTTATAGATCTCCATGTAGCTTCGTTCTCACTAAGGAATTCTCAGATATTTTGACAAAGGCAGCAATGGGTGACCGGTTCCTCTGTTTAGGAGACTTCAATATTTCCAGCATCAATATGGATGATCCTCATTCAGGAATAACATCTTCTAGTAAACTAGATCATGACTTGTGGAATTTTCTGTTAGATAGCCTACTTCTTGTTCAGCATGTATCAGCACCAACTAGGATTATGAATGATCAAAGTTCTTTGTTGGATTTAATTTTATCTAAATCATTAACAGATGTGCGTGACATTATGCCTGAAGCACCCATAGGAGTTAGTGATCATTGTGTATTGCTTTTTCACTTCTCATGGATTTCAAATAATATTATCGACGAAGTCGAAACTAAAATCTTCAAGCATTGTTGGTATCGTGCGGATCAGTTTAAAATTCTTCAAGCAGCATCGACTATGAACTTTGTAGGCGCTAGCGACGATGTTGAAGATTGTTGGAAAGTTTTCCGTTCAGCAATGTGCGAAATAATAGAAAAATACGTTCCTACCAAGATCGTGCATAAAAATAAAAAAGTGAATCCTCCGTGGTTTAATAGAGAACTTAAATCAGAACTAAGACGAAGAAACCGACTGTTTAAATTAAGCTGCAAGGACAATACTTATCGACAGGAATACGTCAATTGTCGTAACTTTTTCGAAAAGCTTAAAAAACGCAAAAAATTTAACTACGAAATGAGAATAGCTGCGGATTTTCATAGTGCACCAAAACGATTTTGGGCTCACATACGTAGAAATAGGACAATTCCTCCTGCGATTTCGTTTATTCGTATTAATGATAACTTTATCACATCGCCTCAAGATGTAGCCGACACGTTTGCGTCGACTTTTCAACTCGTAACTAATAACACAGAAATTAACCAGCAATCTCGTGTAAGCCATTCACGAAGTTATTTTGATGTTACTACCGAGGAGGTTTATAGTGAGTTAAATTCTTTACGACATTCATCACCTGGTCCGGATGGATTACATCCCCAGATACTAAAGATATTATCAACATTTATTGCTTCACCGTTAGCTTATTTGTTTCAACTATCACTAGCTAAGTCAATTGTACCGTTAGATTGGAAAATCGCCACTGTAGTGCCAGTCCACAAAAAAGAAGATCGTCACAATCCTGAAAATTATAGAGCAATAAGCCTTACAAGTGTCGTATGTAAGATATTAGAGTGCATATTGTATCGGCGATTACTATCCTATCTTGAATCATCGAACTTGTTAGATAATTCGCAACATGGTTTTCGTCCTGGACGTTCTTGCATGTCTAATCTTTTATGTGCACGCGAAGCATGGGTTGATGCAGTTGCGCAGGGTAATGCAGTTGATGTCGTGTATTTCGACTTGAGTCGGGCCTTTGATAGGGTTCCCCACAATATGTTGATTGAGGCTCTTGCAGATTACGGAATTGAAATTCCTATTATTCGATGGATTCACGCTTTCCTATCTGATCGTTCTTTCAGAGTTCGAGTCGGAAATTGTCTATCTAGACCGTCAAATTTATCAATGGGTGTTCCTCAGGGATCGGTGTGGGTCCATTATTATTCGTCGTATTTCTGAATAGTTTGCTACGCTCTCTAAATGTAAAAAAATTAGCATTCGCGGATGATCATAAAATATGGAATGTCATTACATGCTATGCCGATATGCAACACTTACAAGATGACACAAATATGGTTAATAGGTGAAGCGAACTGACCGGAATCATGATTAACATTACTAAATGTGTCCACCTCAGATTTGGTCGTAGTGATTTACCAAATGATTATTCTGTTTGCGGTGAGATTATTCCCACAAATTCGTATACAAAAGATCTTGGGATAATTGTTCAGAATTCGTTTAAAACCGACCTCGCTACTGAAAATATATGCAACACGTCGAGAAAAATTATTTACATGATCAAAAATACCTTTAGTTCGCTTCCACCGTCTCAGTTCTCACTATTATATAAGGCGTTGATCAGACCAATCATTGATTATGCTTCGCCGGCGACTTTTCCTTCTACGCGTGGTGAAATAAACCAATTAGAAAAGATTCTTCACCGATTTTCCAAGCTATGTTCTGGTCTTCAAAACATCGCCTACTGTGATAGACTAAGCCAACTAAATATTACTTCAGTTTACAAGAGATATATGTACAATGATTTATTACAGTTATGGCGAATGATCCATGTCATTCCTGGTTATCCATCGGAATCCGTTATTCTAAATGATCGCCCGAGCCACAGAGGACACTCTTTATCAGTTGTTGTGCAATCACACGGGAAATGTCATAGATACTTGCGATTATCTCACAGAGCGGTAAACCTATGGAACCGATTGCCGAATTCGATCGTGTCTATGGCACAGTACAAATCTTTCCAGAATGCGCTGAGCATGTGGATAAAAATAGAAGATTCTTTGCAGGAAATATATAACTATATGTGACAATTTATTATTGCTGAACTACTTTTTATTTCTTTCTTTTTTTTCTTTTTTTAATATTGTGATCAGACAAAATGACTCTTTTATGTGTCAAAGTCTTGTAATAAATAATTTTTTTTAACGAAAGAAAATTTATTATTGCAAAATCGAAGAGTTTAAATGTCATGCTATGCTTCCGTAAACGGTGTTGCCGGAAATGCACGGCTAGATCTAGGAGCCCGAAGCGAGGCCGAGCATGAACGCATGATTGAGAAGGCAATAGTGTCTTCAAGCGAATGAGATTATCTGCGTAATACTGTGGATGTGCCTCGGATTTCTTGCGAGTGATTGGCCGCAACAGTGATACTGTATTTGCACCCATGCCCGCTGATATGGAAAAAACAAGGGGCATAAAACTACCATGCTCTACCAGTTCGATTCGCTCCCCGTATTTTGAAATCTTGCGTTTTTCGTTGAACTCGAAGGCGGAACGGGCACTACGATTTGCGTAAGATTGAGCAAGTGTTGAAAAAATCGTGACGTCACAGAACGTCCGCTCATATCGTTCCGCATGCAATCCAGAACATACAATATCTAGTCTTGCTTGTACATCTCTTGTGGTGCAAGAAGATTGAAAGGACATAGACTCGGGGATTTGAGAAAGACGAGGTTCGATTCCCACACCGTGACATACTTCTGTTAATTCTTGGGCAATTATGTCCCTGATTGCGTTATGTCTGATTGTCGGTAAGCCTCCTCTGGCGCAAGAGAGTGCATGACCAACACCCATTAACTCTCCACAGACGCACTGTCGTTCTTCGGTCAGGGTTGACCATCCATATCGGCAGCGTAGAGCATCGATGAATTCCAAAGGACTGAGGTGAAACCTCTCTGTCTTAAGTGGTAGTGAGCTGATCCAGGAGGACGCTCCGTTAGTTGCAGCATGTGATATGGAATTGGCAATTCCGGGCTCCAGGGACTTAGTAATCGCTGCAAGCCTCTCATTAAATATGATTTTTCTTTTATTAGATATACCTGCTGAGATCGAATTTTGCAGTTCGTAAAGTTGCTCAGCGCTGTCAGCGCATTCAAACGCTCTACACATTTCTAAAGATCCCTGGAACTCAACTTGATTGTTAAAGCAGGGATCAAAGATACCAAGGCCTCCTAGCTTTAGCGGCGAAGAAATAATTGTGATCCACTTCGCGTCGAGCGGAAATTTAGTAAGGACTGGTACGAGTGACTGAAAGATCGCATTGCGCAGATCCAGCAAGCTTTCTGGTCTGCACTCAATCAGCCGGAGGTAATGTGTCCATCTGAACTGCACTGAATGAACCAAACCAGTGAATGCAACGTGTGGATCAATTAGGGCTACCTCCTTTAGTCGATCGACGACAGATATCCATGCGTTACATCTTTCGGTGGTGTGCTCAGAAACGAATATTTCAGTGCCAATGGGCACTCCAAGTGTTATCAACCCGGTAGTGTAATTCGATACTCCAGCCAGGGATGAAGGCATATCGATCCGTTTGTGAGATAGCATCTTTGTTTTGGAGGCATTCACATAGTATCCATAAAGGGGACCCTTGTTTGTGAGAATATCCCAGACCTTTTGGATGTCTTCACTGCTGCCGACAAAGTTTGAGTCATCGGCGTACCACCTTTATTATTATTATTATGTAGACAACGTTACGAGCATAGCTCACAGTTGCTGACAAATCGATAGTCAAAATAAAAGAAAAAGAGAAAATCAAAAACAAATCAGTTAACAATTTAAAATAATCTGTCGTTTAAAGAGCTCACGAGTTCCCGCATTTACAATATCATCGCTTAAACGATTCCATGAATTTATTATTCGTTGTCCAAATTGAATCGTCCTAGAATGTACTATTCGTTGGCGACTAAGATAAAACGAGTGACCTCGCAAAGCTCGAGTTGATCGAATGTTGAAGAGCCCACGCAACACATGGTGTTCATTGTGAAATACCTCCCATACAAGACACAGATCCCGCGAGTCACGAATATCACATAATGACTGCATATTTAAAGACCGAAGACGGTCCTCGTAAGGAAGTTCTCTCAAAGAATGTACTAATTTTGTTGCCCTACGTAGCACCTTCTCAAGTCGATTAATCTCATCTCTGGTTCGAGGGTATGAACATTGAGAAGCATATAACAAATGACTTAGTACAAAAGCGTTTGCAAGAACTCTAAAAGAACGTGGACTCACATAGCTGAATGATCGGCGAAGGAAACCAACCATACGCATGGCCTTCGAACAAATGTACTCAGTGTTTTGGCGAGTGGAGAAATCATCCGTTATCAATACGCCAAGATCTTTATAGCTCGAAACCAATTTAATCACTCGATCCCCGAGATGATATATCGGCACTGGAACAATATTACGTGATCGAATGTGCATGCAAGTGCACTTCGAGGCATTAACAGACAGACCATTAGAACGTGCCCACTTAAGAACCGTGTCAATATCTGATTGAAGAATGTTACGATCATAATTCGACTTGATGGCTCTCCAAATTTTTAAATCGTCAGCAAATAATAATGAATGCGAACTTATTACACTGGGTAGATCGTTGATGAAAATACAAAACAGCAAAGGACCCAATACAGACCTTTGCGGGACACCGGCATTAACTGGATAATGCTCGGAAAGGGTACCGTTAATGGCGACCTGGTATGTGCGACCAGAAAGAAAGTTGCATATCCAACGAATGATAATTGAATTGATTTTTAATGCACTTATCTTCATAATCAACTTGTCATGGGGTACATGATCAAATGCTTTGGAGAAGTCAAAAAATATGACATCGACAGCATACCCCTCATCCACTATGGAACCCCAACTTTCCTGTGCCAATAAAAGGTTGGTTACTGTGGAACAGTTTTTACGGAATCCGTGCTGATTAGTAGAAAGTAACCTGTATGATTCTAGGTAGCTACTGATTATCCGATAAAGTAATCTCTCTAATACACGACACGATACAGAGGTTAAACTAACCGGTCGGTAGTTATCTACACATGATCGATCACCTTTCTTATAAAGCGGCTTAATGATAGAGCGTTTCCATGCATTCGGGACTATACCGCAATATAATGATGCTATAAATATCCTATATAAAGGCGCAGCAATGACATCATGAAGATTCTTCAGGTATATTGAGGGAAGTAAATCTGGGCAAATCGAGCCCGACGGTTTCAGTCGTTTAAACTCTTTCATAACATCTTGAACTGTGAACAAGTGAAGAATATCAAAAATTGACGGATTAATACGAGTAATTTCTATACAAGGAGAAGTAGTAGCTGATACGAGAAATTTACGACCAAATGCATTAGCAATATCGAAATGATCTACTAGAATGCGTCCATTGTTTCCAATGATAGAGCTAGAAGATCGAACATTACTTTTAAAATTTGCATATTTAAATAATATGTTAGGATTGTTGGCTGACTTTCCTATCAGTACTTGTTCAAATTGCCGTTTTTAAGTCTATTGAGATATGTGAAATGATTCCGACACTTTTTAAATGACCTATAATCAGTTTCTCCATTCCTATACCTTACGAATTTTTGCTTCTTGGATCTCAATGCATCTTGAAGCTCCTTATCAAACCAAGGATTTGTGCGTGCACGGGCAGTTGCTACCTTACGAGGTGAGAAACGTAGAAGGAGCGATATCATTAGAGTTTCAAATTGTTGCCAAGATGATTCAACTCCAAAAATCAATGGATCATACCAATTTGTACCGAGAAGGGATTGACGTACTAAACTGTAATTGGTTTTGAAACATTGTACTGACATACATGAAGACTCAGGTTGTGACAATATATTAGATAAGTTTGTATTAAAGCGAATAACAGAATGATCAGAGCTGCCTAAGGGATCCAAATATGTTATACCGGTGATCAAATATTTATCAGAAGTAAGACAAATATCAAGCAAAGATTGATGGTCTCCAGAGGAACGAGTAAACATTGAGACATGTTGCGTTAGATTAAGAAAATTGATAGTATCAAGGAATGCTGATGAATAATTATTGTTATTTAAGCATATGTAGTTAGTCCAGTCTATAGAAGGCATATTTAGATCACCCACTACTACCACATTACTACGGGATCCAAACTTTAATAATGTATCAACTATGGAACAAACATCCATTCTTGGACTACGATATATAAGACCAATAGTAACTAACACATGACCGGACAGTAATATATTGCCCCATAGTGTTTCTGTACCACCTTCAGACTTGGCACTTAAGGTCATAAACGCTACACTATTATGTAAATATAAAATTACCCCACCTCCTCTCTTTCCGGTCCTATCGACACGATAAGAAGAATAATTAGCTATTTCAATCTCGTGATCAGATATATCGGAGTTAAGCCAGCTTTCTGTTATTGCTATTAACAAGGGCTGGGAATATTGAATACGTTGCTTCAATTCGTGAATTTTATTAAGAAGACTGCGTGCGTTAGTATACAAGATCACAGAACTATAGCCTATTGAAGCACATGTGTTATTTCCCTTACTGTTAGCACTATTGGATTTCGCCAGAGCAGACCACAACGGTGATTGATAATAAACAATGTCATCTAAGTAATCACATGCATTTGTAATGGGTATGTTGGATAAGCTAGAAGCGACGAGAGGAGCTAAATCTAATCCACAAACAGCGGAGTCCAATTCAAGCGAGTCCCTCGTCGCACAATTTGAAAATTCCGAATTCTTAAGTTTGTTTCTCCTGCATCTAAGCGCGATCTCAATAATTGTCTAACCTCTCGAAGACGTTCACGTTCATACTTGTCAAGATCATTTAGTAATCTAACGGGAGAACCTTTAAGATAATAGGAGTTGCTCAGAATAGTTTTGGCAGCCGCTGCGTCGGTAAAAATTGCTTTTAATAATCTAGGATGATTATTCTGCTTTTTACCAATTCGAAACAAAGCTAATAGTTTAATTTTGGACGTTACCTCTTTCGGTGACGCTACCAAAATGGTTGATAGTATCGCACGAACTTTGGATAAGTCGTCATCTAATCTATATTGTATGCTGACCGAGATAGATTCAGGTATATTAGTGAAAACGATAGCGCGAGAATGATCATGATATTTGCGTACGCGGGAAAAGTGCTGCTCAGAGGAAATCACTGATTTTCCATCAAGATTATGTGAAGATCTATCAATGACTCCAGTTATTTGGCATGTATCAGGTATAACACTTGCAAATGACTCGAATTGATTAGAATCTTTGTGATTAAGAGACACTTCATCTGACTGACCCGGAATGTTAACATATGTAGAGCGCTTAGGTGAATAAGCATTGATTGGATCAGTAAATACATCTGGATTAGTAAGAGGTGCAGAGAAGCTTGAATTGATATCGGATTTACTGTACGATCGTTGTAGGTTTCCACTATCCAAATTTCCGTTATTGATAAGATTGTTATTGTCTAAACTGTTATTTTCGATAATCGGTGATGCTACATCGATTAATGAGTTGGATGTTCGATTCAATGATTCATTTTCGATTCGCAGGAAGTCTGTGGCAACATGTTGCTCTTGCAATGTTTGAGAATTGTCTGTAAATCGAGCGCTTTCTTTATTTGATGATAATAATTGTTCTTTTCGATGTTTGCCACATTTTCGTTCGAATTGTATTTTACTAACATCTTTGTCACAAACGATACTATTTGAATTGTCATGGCTTTGAACAATTCGAGGAACATTTCGCTGGATGTAATCGATGAGTGGTAGAGTGGACATAGCATACGCAGGCATTGCCAAGGGATCTCCCTGAGTAAATCCCTCCATCGAGACTATTGTATAAAATAATAAATAATAATGAATAAATAATTGTAATAAATAATAATGTTTCCGTCTTCAGATCCATCCTCTCGTCTCTTGTTCCTGCGGATAAATAGGGTTTTTTTCGACGACATTTCTTCTGTCGCATTCATCCGCCTAAACAAATCTTATCAATCTAATCCTTCTCAGCCCCCTCTCCTGAAAATTGTTTTCAAGCGTCGCTCTAATGCGTCCTGTCCTCTCCCAACGATTCAAACTAATATCATCTTCAGCCAATCGCATTTTCCCCGATTGCCCCCTTCCGAAATCTATAAGAAAAACATCACATGTTAAAAACTAGATTTAGGCAACACATAATATACAGCGCAATAACAACAAATTATTGACAAGAAAAAAATAACAGTCCGCGAGATTTTTCTTGTTAACCACTGGAAACATGATCCTTGATTCGAATGTATTTTAGCAGGACAACCAAATATACCAAAAATTTGCTTCAAACAATTGATAACCGTCGATGACGAACAATCTGACCATGGAATTGCGAATGGGAAGCGTGAGTATTCGTCTACTACGCATAGTAAATACCGATTGCGGGTCGTCGATTGCAAAGGACTTTTAAAATCAAAATTCAGCCGTTTCAATGTCTGAGTTGCAGTTATTACATAGGATTGCTTCGGTTTACAAAATCGTGGTTATAATTCGGCACATGTTTTGCATTGCTCAATAATATTGACGACATCAGTTTTACCGAACGGAAGATCATTAACATAATGCATCATTCGTGTAATTCCTGGATGGCATAATGAAGTGTGTATCTTTGGTAGATCCGATATTCGTTTATAACCAGTGTAAGCAGATGTAATTCTGGACATGGCGTCAGCAACTGTGTTGTTTGATCCCGACTAAACTGGATGTCATATTGATACAGAGCTAGTTCTAAGCGCAATCTAGCGACTTTGTAATTTTTTATTTTATTCGTATTAAAAAAAGATTTATTTTAAAGTGGCAAATGCGTGCCAGCGCACGCTTACATGACCACAACAAAACAAAAATGTAAATCATATGTCGAAAAAATGTGAACGGAGGAGGTGTTTGAAAGTGATAAAGGAGGGAGCGCGGCGGACGTCGAGTGGGAGTTGAATACAGGCGAGTGAGGCAGCGACAAGAAAGGATCAGAGACCGTGGTTGTTGGAGTCATTGGGAACGTGGAGTAAGAGGAAATTACGGGAACGCAGCGATAGCGAGGTAGGGCGAGTGTCGTTTAAAAAAGGAAGGTTGATGAACGATGGGGAACCAACAGCGATGAGACGAAAAGTTACGAGAAAGATCATCGAAATGGAAGCCTAAGAATGTGAGATTGTGGACTATAGGGATGATCAATGAGGCAAAAGATACATTGGGAGGAGATATGTTTGGTTTACCGGGGATGATCCACATTATTTTGGACTTGTCGGGGTTTAGAACGAGATAAAGATTGGAGAGGCGTTTGTAGATAGAAGAAAGACAGTTGGAGGCAAAAATGCCGATATCGTGTATGCGATGTGCGGGTGCATGAGCATAGATGTGGATGTTATCGGCGTATTCCATGACGTTAACGAAGTATGGTTTGCTAAACGGACAATGATCGCCAAGTAGAAGAGAGAAAAAGAGGGAAGCTAGACTGAACCTTGTGAGACCCCGCAGAAAATTGGGATGAGGGGAGATGATGATAAATTTGTACAGACGCGAAAGAACGGTCGGATAGATATGAGGGAAACCATGCTACGAAGGAGGAAGACAACCCGTTATCATAACGAAGGCGAGAAAGGAGGACTGAGTGGTCGACAATGTCGAATGCGGAGGAGAGGTCGAGGGAGATGAGAACACTATATAGAGCCTTGTCTCGAGAAATGAGTGAATCGTTGTAAACTTTCATGCATGCGATTTCTGTGGAGTGATTATAGCAGAAAGCGGATTGGAAAGGAGGGTACAGATTGGATGATGATAGATAAGCGTTGATCTGTATTAAGATGAGGCATTCTAAGAGCTTAGAAAGCGTAGGGAGTAGTGAAATGGTGCGATAGCTAGAAGGAAGGGAGGGGTCGAGCGATTGTTTCTTAAGGAGGGGACGAAGGATTGCGGATTTCCAGTGTGAAGGGAAGATACGACTGCGGATGGACGAGTTAAACAAGATTGTGAGAAATGGGGATATCGATGAGCATATAGATTTTAATAGGTGATTAGGCAGGGAATCGGCAGGTGAGGTTTTCGTGGGCACGGACATGAGGACAGATGATACTATTGTAGGTGAGACAGGGAGAAGATGAAAGAGTTCCGGAAGGATGAGAGTAGACTGGGCAGAGTGGGATAGGATGGAGACCGGGGTGTGAGAGAGCAACGTGGATACTTTAGTCTGGAGAAATGACGAATAATCATTGGCATTGATGTAGCAAGGCGTAGAGGAACGAGCCACCCATGTCGCCACCCCTCGCCTGGAATCAGCTCCCTTTCGTCGTCCGCCACGCATCCTCATTTATCACATTCAAATACCTCCTTCGTTCTTACCTTTTTGCAACTTGACTTCGATTTTTTGTTTCGTTATTTTGTGGTAAAGATGTAAGCGTATGCCGTTGCGCATTTGCCAAGTAAAAATAAATCCTTCTTTTCATTGCCTGACAATAAATAAAGTCAGTATTTGAGTGAGTTCTCAATGTTCTGTGCAAAATGGCATTCAAATTCCTACACTCGGATACAATCTTCGAGTGTATGAACCCCTAATCGAAATTCACGATCATGCTTACTTTTTCCTAGCTTCATATGGATACATTTATCAAATTTCAATTTAATGCCCGTATCTACACTCCATTTGTTTATTCGATCAAGATCGTCATGTATGGACCGACCTGTTAATATCATTGATATTAACAGACCTATTAGTATTGCAACATCAATTCCCATGATTATTGTTCATTTCTCCAGAGAAAAGTATTCACGTTGCTCATCCACATCCGCATACAACTCTGCCTTCTCGTAACTTTTCGTCTCATCGCTGTCGGCTCTTAATATCATTGATATTAACAGACCAAAGTGTGAGGTCATCCACAAAAGGCAAGCGAGGTTTCTGGATTCTTAACAGCAACTCATTTAGGTAAATAATAAAGAAAAGATTACCGAGTACAGTTCTCTGCGGAACTCCACAATTTACAACATGAAAACACATTAAGTGAGGTTCATAAAAATATGAACATATTTTGATTTGGAGGTCTACGTATACTAAAAAATTGTCAAAGGCATATATGTATATCTACGTCAAGATATCGAGTTTAAAAAGCTGAAAAGCCACTGATGGCAAAACTTAACTTGTTTTAATATTATCATTAATATACAGAGCTTTATCCGAAAATAGCTGTTTTGTTTGCTCACACAAAAGTTAAAAATGTTAAGAGTTATAATCATCATTTATTGAGCACAGCTCTGTTTCGGTCCATTTATAAAGATTATATAAAGCAGTGTGCTAAATAGTGGGTCAGAAATTGCCTGACACACTCACAAATATATGAATGGAGTCTATAGTGATACAGTAAGGAGATTATACCATCATCTAGCACTCTAACAAAGGCTTTCAAAAAGTCACGGAAGACTGTATAAACCTGAAACCCAGCACTCAGAACATCTGGCATTTTCCCGCGCAGTTAGTAGATTAGTTAGGCATGAACGTACAATCCGAAAACCGTGTTTAGAATCAACAAATATATGATTACACTTCAGATGATCCCTGCTTCTACTAGCAATGAGAATTTCTAAGAGTTTGCAGAATACACTGGTCAAACTGATAGGCCGAAAGTCCACACAAAAGCTACCAGAATGCTTTTTGGGAATGAGTACCACAATTGCATATTTCTAAGTGTCAGGAATCCAAGATGTGTCCAAGCTATATCTGAAAAACAGAGTTAAACCATTACACAGTACGTTCGCTAGGATTTTTACGAGGAAGGGTGCTATATTGTCTGATCCCGAAGATGCAAACGGAACGAGCTTCATAACCTCGTTCAACACCTCATCTACTCTGAGTGGACGAAAACAACACCAATGAGCAACCGGAACATACTTCCAACTAAAGTCACGCTGTTTATCAGTAATTACAGCTTGTACTGAGAAGCTTTCAGCTAAATGTTAAGCGATAAGAGACGGTTCGGTTAAAGTCTCAACTGGCGTTTGAATTCAGCTAATTGTGATGGCAAGAGTTCTGTTGTTTCTTACATACGACAAAAACCTCCTAGGTTTCAAGGATGCATCCCTGGTGATACCTTTTTTCGTTCGAATGGCGTTTCTGAAATTTTAGCCTATTGCATAAATTCCAAGAGTCGATGCAGGCACGTTTGTAAGCTGGAGATTCATAAATGCTATACCAATATCCTTCTTACCTATAGCTGCGAAACTTTTAGAAAATACTTTTATGCGTAGGTTCTCAAGCAATATAATTTTGTTCTTGGTAAGGATCAATACGATTTCAAGCCTAAAAGTTCTACGACTAACCCGTTTTTGTTTTTGCAAATGACCGATAAAATCCTTCAATCGTTAGACAATTCAAAATTAAAACGGGTTATTAGAGTTTTACACTTGACTATTATCAGTTTTTGCTAAGATTGATAAATAACTGTTCATGCTTAAGCTACAGTACTTGAATTACAGTACTTTGTATTGACAAATTAATTTCTTACGTGAATATATTATAACTGAGCGTACACAGAGGATAATTCACGATAATTTCATTTCTATACATTAACCATGGGTATTGGAGTGCCACATGAATCGGTAATTTCACTAGTTTTGTTTAATCTATGCATCAATGATCTCAAACCAAACTACCAATCAAGCATAATGATCAAGTATGCAGACGATATTACAGTTATAATATAAGCCACAAACGTTACCTCAACGTATGTTGTTCAGCAAGAGGTTTTTCAAATTAAGAAGTGGCGTATGGCAAACAAATTAATTTTGAACGGCAGCAAGTGGAGATGATTCCGTTTATTGAACATAAAATGTCACGTGATCTTTCATTCATTCAATCAAACGATTTCCCCGAAATCTATAAAGATTCGATACAGGTTATTAGAGTTACTTATATGTCTCTGTCGCTTTGACCACACATCCACACCTCTTGCCCAACTCTCGTGATCCATCATCCACATCCGCATACAACTCTGCCTTCTCGTAACTTTTCGTCTCATCGCTGTCGACTCCCCTTCGTTCATCAACCTCCCTTTCTTATACGGCACTCGCCCCACCTCTCCATCGCTGCGTTCACGTAATTCCCTCGTACTCTACGTTCCCAATTACTCCAACAACTATGGTCTCCGATCCTTCCTTGTCGCCGCCTCACTCGCCTGAAATCAACTCTCACTCGACGTCCTTCGCGCTTCCTCCTTTATTACATTCAAATGCCGCCTCCGTACCCACCTCCTCGAAACATGATTTAGATTTTTATTTTTTGTTGTTGCGGTCATGTAAGCGCGCGCCGGCACGCATTTGGCACGTAAAAATAAATATTTTTTCCTGAACTCTTCGATCTCCTTTCCG
This sequence comes from Pomphorhynchus laevis, assembly GCA_012934845.2. Taxonomy (NCBI): domain Eukaryota; kingdom Metazoa; phylum Acanthocephala; class Palaeacanthocephala; order Echinorhynchida; family Pomphorhynchidae; genus Pomphorhynchus; species Pomphorhynchus laevis. The sequence continues at coordinate 29,304 of WNNJ02001815.1, forward strand.
TTTCTTCTGGCGAAGTGTCAAAAGTTATTTTTTCATTGCCCAACAAATCTTCGCTCGACGTCATCCGCGCTCCCTCCTTTATTGCATTCAAATACCGCCTCCGTACCTACCTCCTCGAAACATGATTTAGATTTTTTGTTGTTGTGGTCATGTAAGCGTGCGCTGGCACGCATTTGTCACATTAAAAAATTGTGAAAAATTGGTTGTGAAACATTTATTTCTTTTTGTAATCCTGATGATGATAGCAGGAGCTATCGAAATATAGAATTTTTATTAAACAAAGGATATTATCTTCTTCGTTCCTGTAATAACTACATGTCTTGGTTATTATAAATTCTTATAAATTTTCCTGTCAGTTCCGCTTGCTACTTACAACTAATGACTACTTACAACTAACGCGAACTGCTTACAACTAACGACTTACAGACTAACGGAGTTTAAACATTCTTGATTATAACTAACTAATTAACATTTTATTATGGCAAAGAGAAAGCTAACTAAAAATGTCGGCCAGCAACTCAAGTCCGTCAAGGAAACTTACATCGAAAAGCAAATTGGATGCGACAACAAGAACTGCAATGTTTGGACTCACGTTGCCATTCCTTTCACTGACGAGGACAACGTTTCAAATCGGAATTTCCTCTGCGGCTTCTGTTGTGCTGCCCTCGTAGGTAAGCTAATGAAGAATGACCACTCAAACGGTGGAGACGTTCTGAACGCTAACGAAACAGATTTGTGCTTAATAAATAAACTTGATGATATCTCTCAGTCGACTCAGACCGCTGTTATACATGAAACATCAACAAACGACAACATATCTTCCAATCTATCGTCGTCATCCGTTTGCTTACTAACTCCTTCGTCATCCATAAATCCCGTTCTTGAAACTTCTCTCACACACACTCCTCGTTTAACTGCGGATAAAACTTCACTTAATCTTCATCTTCTTAGCAATGCAAACAGTAAAGGCATTCATCTCCTACCTCATTTTTCCTATTTCTCCCAACATCTAAATACATCTCATACATATTTATTCTCTTCACGTACTCCTTACTCTACCTCCACAGTATCACTTCTCAATAATTTACATCCTTCCGTCAAAACTATCTCCAGTAACATCTCCATTCAACCGATTCAACAATCCACTGCTGTTACACATGCTTCAACCGTATCACCTTTCAATAATTTACATCCGCCGTCAAATTAATCCCCAGTAACATCTCCGATCAGCCGATTCAACACTCCAGTCCTGTGACACATCCTCCTACCTATGTTAAATCTTCACATAGCACCCATGTCATTCCCACATTTATCTGCTCTTCTGCCTATACTCCTACCAGGTCTGTCGGTCCATCACTTCCACGTAATCGTTTTCCTTCGCGCGATCGATGCATTATCATATCTAACTTAAAGCTTCCCGAATCTGCTTATCCTCAATGTCGCCTTGATGATGATGTAGCTGCTTTCGGGTTGGTCCTCTCAATCATTCTAACTGATGATAATCCATCCATTTTCAATAATATCGCTCCTGTATCTTTGATCCGTTTAAACAAATCCACTAAATCCAATCATCTCAGTCCTCCACTCCTAAAAATCGTTTTCCGACATAGTTCACATGCCTCTTCTGTACTCTCCCAACGTTTAAAGGTGCAAGATTTGAACCGTTAGTGTTCTCGACATCAGGGGCATTGGTCGTCGCGCACAGTTTACCCTAAAAACAATCGCGTCAAGTATTGCTCGGAAAAGTCAAATAAAAAAAAGGATTTAATTTAACGTGGCAAATGGGTGCGAGCGCATGCTTACATGACCACAACAAAACAAAACTGTGAATCAGGTGTCGAGAAGGTGTGAACGGATGAGGTGTTTGAATGTGATAAAGGAGGGAGCGCGGCGGACGTCGAGAGGGAGTTGATTCCAGGCGAGTGAGGCGGCGACGAGGAAGGATCGGAGACCGTAGTTGTTGGAGTAATTGGGAACGTGGAGTAAGAGGGTATGACAGGAATGAAGCGATAGCGAGGTGGGGCGAGTATCATCTAAGAAAGGAAGGTTGATGAACGATGGAGAACCGACAGCGATGAGACGAAAAGTAACGAGAAGAAGGCGGAGTTTGATGCGGATGTGGATGGTGGGCCAGGAGAGTTGGGCAAAATATGTGGATGTGTGGTCGAAGCGACGGAGACGAAAGAGCACTTTCAGTCCTTACTCGAACGGCAAGGACTGAAAGGGAGATTGATTTTGCGAAGAGACGCTGGGTACCGCGCGAATGCGACGATGCCGCCATGATTAGAGGATTTAGAAGGGCATGAGCTGAGGGGGCGGGCGGATTCGACTAGGGAGCAACCGGCAGAGAGCAGACGGCGAATGGAAAGGTCGTCGGAATCTGAGTGCCAGGATTCCGTGAGGCAGAAGAGATCGATGGATTGCTTGGTGAATAGGTTGAGGATAAGATCGGATTTATTGAGAATAGATCTAGTGTTGAGGAGACCGAGGCGGAAACCGTGTGCTGTGGCGAAAGAGACTAGTGGAGAAGACACATAGGAGAGATGGAGCGCCATCGAATTTTTGGACGGGTGTGGACAACTTGAAAATTTCCGTCTATGTTTCGGATTGAGAGTGATGTTTCGCCGTTTTCCTCGCGACGGCGTTTTTCGATGCGGGCTGAAGAGGTTTGAGCGATTTCGGAAGGAGCGCGATCGGGGAAAATTCGAGTGGTTGAAGATGACATGAGATTGAATCGTTGAGAGAGGACAGAAGACGCGTGAGAGCGATGCTTGAAAACAATTTTTAGGAGAGGGGGCTGGGAAGGATTAGATTGAGAAGATTTGTTTAGACGGATGAATGCGACAGGAGAAATGTCCTTGAAAAAGGATGGTTTATCCGCAGGAACAATAGACGAGAGGATGGATCTGAAGGTGGAAATAAGCTATCCTGACACGTTAATGCGCTTAAAACGTCGCATTGGATTCGCTATCGCCTGTTCTTCGTCTACATGCCTACGAGCTCTTCGATCAACACGAAATTGCCCGGTGAAATTTCACACAGGAGACAATCTTTCCGGTTTGTCTTGCGCAACCTAACTGCTCGGATCTAACTTAATTGTCGAGAAAGCGAGATAAAAATAATAATAATTCATAAATATTATTATTTAATAATAATTATGAAATTATTTTTAAAATAATAGCTAAAATTGTCTTGATTGTTAAATACTTAAAATAAGACGTAAATACAAGCAATTACAATCTTCGACGACAACCTTCGACGACATCCGCTCGCTACTTACAACTAACGACTACTTACAACTAACGACTACTCACAAATAACGACTACTTACAACTAACGACTACTTACAACTAACGACTACTTTCAACTAACGTGAACCACTTACAACTAACGACTTGCAGACTAACGGAGTTTAAACATTCTTGATTACAACTAGAGAATCAACAAGAAAATTTATAAGTGTTCTAGCAAATTACACTGCAAATTCGCCGATATGACTGGAAAAAAGCGGAAGCAGCTCAATAGAGGCTGGATATACAAATGTTCAGACTACTCATGAGTTCTATAAATCTCACCAAATTGAGTGCTCCAACACGGATTGCGACATTTGGACATGTGTGTCAGCGACCGATAGCTTAATCAAAAAGTTCAACAATGCCGATTTCATCTGTGGTTATTGTTCAGCCAAGCTATTCAATGAGCTTAAGACTCGAGTAAGTTGCAGATCGCCTAGCTCATCTAATTCAGAAGAGATAGACGAATCATTATGGGACTGGTTTTGAATCCTAACAAGTGTAGTCATATGCACATAGGTCTTATAAAAATCGCAGAGACATATGCGATAGAGGATGTAAACATCGAAAAGGTTTCATGTTTCAGTGATCTGGGCGTGATCGTAAGTGAAGATATGAAGACACGAGTCCACGTCCAATATGTCGCATCCAAATGTCGACGTATGCTAGGTATGATAAGACGCTCGTTTGGCCAACTCGATCTAGTTAGTTTTCGAATTGCCTACTCCTCCCTTATAAAATCGCACATGTTATACGCGTCCCCTGCAATACACCCACAGCTCCGTGGCGCATTGGAAATATACGAACGGATATTACGATAAGCAACCCATCTTGTGTCTTCAGTGCGTGGTGTCAACTATACCCAGAGACTGGCATTGTTGAATGTACACACTGTTGAACGTTCGCTGTCTGACGCCGACCCAGTGTATGTATGGCGGTCACTGTCTATACCTGGACATGTTTCGAAGTATATGTTTACAATTCGTCCACCGGGTCGACTACGAGGCCACAGACTTATGATAAAGCGCAGGCTCCGTCCCAAAACAAATTGTGTTACGATAAGTGATCGCATTGCTGACCTGTGGAACAATCTTCATGCATCGACAATCGACAGCGGTTCTGTCCAGAAGTTCAAGGCAATTATTAAATCACGATAAGGACAGTTTCACCTTTTATTTCTTTATTTTCTGTTTTTTTTTTATGTTTTGAGCTATGTGATCAAGCCAATTTAAGCTTATGCTCCTGGGCTGTTGTAACAATAATAATAATTTAATTAAGGCGAAAACTTTTTGTATTTTATTTTGGACGAATCAAAAAAAAGATTTATTTAACGTGACAAATGCGTGCCAGCGCACGCTTACACGACTACAACAAAACAAAAATGTAAATAATGTGTCGAGAAAATGTGAACGGAGGAGGTGTTTGAATGTGATAAAGGAGGGAGCGCGGCGGACGTCGAGAGAAAGTTGATTCCAGGCGAGTGAGGCGGCGAGGAGGAAGGATCGGAGACCATAGTTGTTGGAGTAATTGGGAACGTGGAGTAAGAGGGTATGACGGGAACGCAACAATAGCGAGGTGGGGCGAGTGTCGTCTAAGAAAGGAAGGTTGATGAACGATGGAGAACCGACAGCGATGAGACGAAAAGTAACGAGAAGAAGGCGGAGTTTGATGCGGATGTGGATGGTGGGCCAGGAGAGTTGGGCAAGATATGTTGATATATGGTCGAAGCAACGGAGACAAAAGGGCACTCGAACGGCGGAGTGCTCTTCTGTACCCTCCCTGTACCAAGGAGGGTACAGATTAGATGACGAGAGATAAGCGTCGATCTGTATTAAGATGACGCGTTCTAAGAGCTTGGAAAGAGTAGGGAGTAGTGAAATGGAGCGATAGCTAGAAGGAAGGGAGGGGTCGAGCGATTTTTTCTTAAGGAGGGGACGAACGATTGCGGATTTCCAGTGTGAAGCGAAGATACGACTGCGGATGGACGAGTTAAACAAGGTTGTGAGAAATGGGGATATCAATGAGCATATAGATTTAATTATGTGGGTAGGCAGGGGATCGGCAGGTGAGGTTTTGCTGGGTAAGGACATGAGAACAGATGAGACTTCGGAAGGTGAAACAGGGAGAAGATGAAAGAGTTTCGGGAGAATGAGGCTAGGCGAAGCTGAGTGGGATAGGATGGAGACTAGAGTTTGAGATAGCGACGTGGATAATTTAGTTTGGAGAAATAACGAATAATCATGAACATTGATGTTGCACGGCGAAGAGGAACGAGCCAGGATTGAGTTAAAAGTATGCCAGAGTCTTAGAGTTGAATGAAGTGATGATTGAATGCTGCCAAAAGGAGTTGCATTTGGTACGTAGTAGGTGGAGATAAGACCGGCGAAGAGCAAGATAGGAATCACGGAAAGACGGAGTGATCGAGCGGAAATCGCGTCTGAGAGAGCGGTGATAGACTCGAAAAGCATGGCGGAGTCGACGCTTTGAGAGTAGGCATTGGATGTCAAACCATGGGGCACGGTGCAAGCGACGGTGTGGGTGAGACTTGAAGGGCAAGAGAATATCGAGAGTGGATGTGAGTTCAGAGTCGAAAAGAAAGGCGAGATCGTGAGGAGATGAATATGTTATTGTGGGTAATGATAGAGACGATTTGAGTAAGGCAGAGCGGAGAAGGGAGAGGTCAAGATTTCTCCAAGGGCGACGTAGGATTGTAGGTGTGTGAGGAGGGGTGTGGTTGCGAGCGAGATCAAGGGTGATAAGAAAGTGATCGGATAGACCAGGATCAGAGATGGACAGTGAAGTGTGGGCAGCAAAATGATCGGAGACAGCGATGATGTCTAGTAATCATAACGGTGTAATTATTATAAAAAAAATTAAAAATAAATCTGTTTTTAATATTGATAGCGATATGTCATAGATGCCTCATTTTCAAATTATCAAGAGCAAATGACTTTTCAGAGTATACCTAATGTATATAATAAAGCCCCGTAAATTATCCAGTTAGAATTTAATGACTTTATATATTGCGATTATTGGTCCATTATGCAGTATGGGTCCCCATCTTTTCATAGTGCGTTTAAAAAGCAATTCGTGTATATGGACTAGTTGTAAAACGTTGTTTAAAGAGAAAACCCAAGTGCGCCTCTGGGGTACTTAAGCTATCTCGGGATTGGTCTTTTTTCAAGAGGACGTTCACCAGAACAAAGACTAAGATTTCTTAAGCTCCTCATCTTGCGATTATCAAGCATCGTCCGCCTTGATTGTATTATTCGGGGGGTGAATGTCCCCGGGTGGTTCAGTCGAAGGGCGGCGTGTTGGATTAGCTTGGGGGGGGGCTCAGACCCGCTGGACCTGAAGCCTTAAAGATTGGTGAAGCCCTGAATCGAGACTCGTTAGCTAAATTTTTCAATCCTGTATTTTTGATACAAGTTCCTTTTTATTTTATTTCTTAGTTGTTATATAACCCTAAGTTTTGTTATTTAAGAAAATCTTTATCTTTATCTTTAAACGTTGTTTAAGGCTGATATGTATAAAACTAGATAAACGCGACATTGTTCAGTAAATCATTTGAGAAAAAGCCAAGTTTTCAAAACAAAAAGGTTTACAGCAAATTTTCAATTTAATTTGAGTTTGAAATTCTAAGCTGATAACAAATAACTATTTACAATTAATATACATAATAAAATAACATACAAGCAACTGCTAACAAATAACTATTTACAACGCCAACTTTCAAAACAAGGATCAGGAGATTAATCGACTATACAACTACTACTTACAAGCTACTACTTACAATACACAACTACTTACAAGCAATCCCAACGAACACAGAAGCTTAAACACACAATTATTCGATTACAACGGGCGAAGCGAGTTGACACAACAATCGATGGCAAGAACAAAGAAGACAGAAACGAAAAAAATGCTTAGCAAGTCAGCAGATTAACGGTACTCGCAATCAGACTGTACCAAAATTAGCAAGCCCCTCCTCTGGGTATCAGCAACACGAGGTCTCTTGCAGCAGATCTGGATGCGACATATGGACAGTTGTCAATGTTCCATCCTGTCTGACGAAATCGCTACTGTCTAGGGATTTTGTTTGTGGGTTCTGTGCCTCCGAATTGCTCTCCTTGTTGTTCAAGGGCCATTGTGACGAGCAAGTATCAATAAATGGTTTAAAGAGGAATGCAGATTCAAACAGTTACAACGATGGGGAAGATCATAGTATTAACGAACCAGAACGGAGTTCAGAAGCGTTCAGAAAGTCAAGCAGCTCGTCATCAGGGATTGATGATGTTTCGGCCACTCCAAAATTATCTGAGATAGGAACCAATAATGCTATTCATGTACTCAATCATTCTCTCACGCAGCAGTCGAAGTTAGAAATGAGCGATCTTTCAATCATACCCTTCAATAACAATTCAACTCAATGCTTCGTTAGGGATGCATTGCATGAGACTAATGTGATGGATTACTCCTTCAAACAACTTCCTGTCTTGGATTCTATTGTTCCTCCCCATATATTGGACTCGAGCAGCGTCGGTCTTGATGTAGATAACAAATGTTCCGCCCTCAAGCATGCAAATGTTGATTTGTCAACTCCTGTTAACACTTCCTCGGGCAGTGATTGTTCTCAAAACTGTCCTCTAGGTAGCGATTGTAGTGAGCGTCCTTGTGCTTACCCGCAGCAACTGCATCCCCGCTGCAGTTTATGTGTTGCTCCTCTAGTAGCTTCGTTAATTGAGAGCGTTAAGGATCTTGCAAAGGCTAGTCAGATTATAGTTAGGCCTATAGATAATCTACGACAAATAGTTAGCCTTCCAAATAATAAACAACATGCAGTGATTCCTCCAAATCATCGACGGCCATCGATTGCCCCTGAGACTCATTCTTCATTAGTTCCGTCTGCTAGCCCTAAACAATTTAGCTCTAGACAATTTAACTACAGAAGAGAGTTAAACGTTATCGTGAGCGGTGTTGAAGAATCTCTCAGTAACAATCACCAAAGTAGACTGGATGACGATATCGTGCATCTTCGCGCAGTGTTTTCTAAGATTTTTCTCCAGAGCGATGTGGATGTTGCGAAGTGTCTTAAAGTTCGAAGAGTTTTTCGTTTAGGCAAGAAACTTTCAGATAGACCTAGACTTTTAAAAGTTGTTCTAGACTCAAAAGATCATGTTGACTTCCTACTCAAGCATGCATTTAGATTATCGCGCTCTGATTTTCATTTACTCCGTGATTTATCTCCTGCAGATCGTTTGAGAAGACACGAGGCTTTCAACGAGCTGCATCGACGGCTGGAAAATGGTGAGTGCAACCTATGTGTCCGGAATTTTCGGGTGGTCAAGTGGCGTCCGACTGTCCGGTGGCATCCCTTACTTCTGTAGAGTCAGACCTCTTTAGTAGTGATGGTTCGTGTGTAGGAAAACTAGTAGACTTCGATAGTGTCACCGAGCGTGTCAAATTTTCCCATTATACGAACATTTTTGTCGGTTATTCAAATGTTCGTAGTCTCCTGGCTCAGTTCTCGGAAATTAAATTCATAGTTGCTTCGAAACGTTTTGATGTATTTTGTATAACCGAAACATGGCTACATTCTGACATTTCGGATGACTGTGTTGCCATCCCTAACTATTTTCTAATACGTTTGGATCGCTCATGTGGTAAACGTGGAGGTGGGGTAGCCGCCTATGTGCGAAATAGTCTCCTGGTATCGAATATCTCGGCTTTTCGCGACGATATTGGTTATTCCTTTGAAGGTCTTGCTTTTACACTGGGAAATGGTCAACGATCCCGATTCTGCGTTCTTTACCGTTCTCCGTCCTATGAATTAAGATTTGACTCTCTTAAACCACATTTGCTGAGTTTATCTTCGTATCCTCTGATTTTGCTCCTGGGTGACTTCAATATCCCCCAAATAGACTGGAAAAATAGTCATTCACGACCAATTCACGGAATTGGGAAAGTACTGAGTGACTTTCTGTTACTTGAGATGCTACTAGTTCAACATATTAAAGAACCTACTTGTGTGACAGGGACGCCTTCTATTCTCGATTTGGTCTTTACTAAGTGTTTGGGTGATGTTTCAGGTGTTCGTTATGACGCACCAATTGGCAATAGCGATCACTGTGTACTCTCTATGCGGCTGTCGCTGTTCAACAGAGCCTCACAAAACTCTAATTTTAAAAAACGTTGTTGGGTAGGTGTTGATGCTAGTCAACTAGCTGCAAGCTTCCCAAAAGGTATCTGTGATAGTCTTCGTATCCACTTCGGTTTGGAGGTTCCTGTAGTCTTTGATTTGCTCCATGATGAATTGATGCGAATTTCTGATATCTTTGCTCCGCTACGTGCCTGCAAGTTCAAGCATGGACATCCTCCTTGGTTCGACAGAGAGCTTCTTGATGCTATAAGATCCCACAACAAATTGTGGCGCGAATTTAGGCGTTCTTCTGCTTCAAAACGTGCCTACATCGACTCTCGGAACTTATGCAATCGGCTAAAATTTCAGAAACGCTATTCGTACGAAGATAGTATCGCCAGGGATGCATCTTTGAATCCTAGGAGGTTTTGGTCTTATGTAAGTAACAACAGAACACTTGTCGCCACAATTAGCTCAATCCAAACGCCAACTGAAACTTTGACCGATCCGTCTATAATCGCCCAACATTTAGCTGATAGCTTCTTGGTACAGGCTTTGACCTCTAACAAACTGCATGAATTTAGTTGGAAGTATGTTCCGGTTGCTCATCGGTGTTGTGTTCGTCCACTCAGAGTGGATGAGGTGTTGAACTAGGTAATGAAGCTCGATTCGTTTACATCTCCGGGACCAGACAATATTGCCCCCTTCCTCGTCAAATCCCTAGAGAACGAACTGAGCAATGATTTAACTATGTTCTTCAGTTACAGCTTAGATACATCTTGGATTCCTGACAGTTGGAAGTGTGCAATTGTGGTGCCTATTCCCAAAAAGCATCCTGCTAGCTTTTGAGCGGACTTTCGGCCCATTAGCTTAACTAGCGTATTCTGCAAACTTTTAGAAAGAATCATTGCTAGTAGAATCAGGGATCATTTGGATCGTAATCACATATTGGTTGAATCTCAACATGGTTTCAGGATCGGACGTTCATGCCTTAATAACCTACTAACTGCGCGTGAAAAATGGGCTGATGCTCTGGGGGCTGGGTTTCAGATTCATACAGTATTCCTTGATTTTTCGAAAGCTTTTGATAGGGTACCACACTACGGCATAGTGTCTTTACTGTATCACTATGGACTTCATTCATATATTTGTGAGTGGGTCAGGGAATTTCTATCGAATAGGTCTTTCCGAGTTTGTGTGGGGGGGCGTGTTTTCTTATTCGGTAAATATTAATTCTGGCGTACCGCAGGGATCAGTCCTTGGCCCACTGCTCTTTATAATCTTCATTAATGATCTGCTACTCCGCTTATCATGCTTTCATCTAGCGTTTGCAGACGATCTAAAGATTTGGTCGATCATTAGAAGTCCTGCTGATCGAGTATCGTTACAAAATGATCTAAACTCCCTGATCAAGTGGTGCGATTCTACCGGACTACGGTTGAATGTTGATGTGTCCACATGCAGCTAGGTCGCCCTATTGAAACTCTAAGGTACTTTATTGGAGATATGGTCTTAAAGGAAGTGTCTCATCATAAGGATTTAGGAATTATTGTCCATAGATCCTTGAAAACAAAGTTGAACACCGACTTCTTTCTAGGTAAAGCTACTAGGGCGTTATATTGTATTAAAAATGCATTCCTCAGGTTAAGCTGTCACATGTTTAAGAGGTTATTCATCTCCATCGTCAGGCAACACTTGGAGTACTGCATTCAGGCTTGTTTCCCTGTCACTAAGCAAGAACTATTAGACCTGGAGTCTATTCTTAGGCGCGGATCGAGGCTCTGTATTGGCTTAAGTGGTATTGACTATTATGTACGTCTAAGTCGTATTGGGATGTTGTCGGTACGTGAGAGGTTCATATCCTTGGAAATGCTATGTATATGGCATATGTCGAATGATGTGGTAGGTTATCCCACCGATGTAATCACTAGGCGGATAGATCAGTTGCGGGGACATAGCAGAGTCTTGTATAAATTTAGATTTGGCAGATTACCAAAAGTGTATAGACTCTCAAGAAGAGGAATTAACATGTGGAATTCGTTGCCTGAAGAAGTCGTTGCAGCCCCCAGTTTGAGAACGTTTAAATCACGATGCTACAAATGGATACATGAACAATGCCGCCTGAATAGTTTTATTTTTATTATTTATTATTTTTTTTGACTCTGCCTGAATAGCCTTTTGGCTTTGGTATGTATTGGAATAATAATAAAACCTTTCTCGGGTCACTTCACACGCCAAGATTAACCATATCCAACAAAATTAAGTGAGAGTAAAATCTGCTACAACTCATTCTTTCCGACAACGGTGCGATTCCTTAATGACGATAATCTCTAATATATTATTACTATACTTTTTTGGTTGATGTAACAAAGACATATTATGAAATAGTAAATTCCTTTTGAATTTCAAGGTTTAATTGTAATTCGATCAACTCCGAACAGAACGCACTGAAACCACGCTCATCCAAATCAATCATTCTCAAAATTTTACAGTCAAAAACTACCATTCACATTACATACTATGATCAACCTTGTCTCATAATAATAACACGTAGCGTATTTTTCACGAACTCTCGACAATAGCGGCAAGAATTATGCGGCCATGGAAAAAGGAATATACGTCATATTATATCTGAATTTGATTTCGAAATATCATATCGTAGTGAACGAGAAATTATAGCAGATGTATTATAGCAAACTAATATTAATTCTCTAAGTCCAGATGTAGCGAGTAATTGTCCAGTAATGTAGCAGTGTCCATTAATATCCAGTAATAGTCCAGTATAGTCCAGTAATAGTCCAACGATATGGGTAATCAACGAGCCCAATTGTGAAGGGCTATGGAAGACTTTAAAATGTCAAAACGATGAAATCAATTTTATACATTTTTTATTTTTATTTTCTAGGCGTGTCCACGAGGGTATCCTGTAAATGTAAAAAAACAATTCTCATTATTAAAAATTCTCATCATTAAAAAAATTCTTATTATTATCGCCGTGGTAGATATACGACTGACGCTATTAGAATTGTTAGAGACCTGGTCATTGACTCGTACAGTCGTCACACATCGTTGTATGCAATTTTCATTGATTTTAAAAAAGCATTTGATTCAATTAATCGAAACATTCTGCTTGATAAACTCCATAGAAAATTTGGAATTTCTGGTCGTTTTCTGAATCTATTGCTTGGAGTACTACAATCTAGTTCGGTACGTGTATTTGATGGACTCAGATTTCGGATTCGTTTGTGATTGACCGAGGCGTGCTACGGGGAGACCCTATGAGTCCTCTACTATTTTCATTCTTTTTAGCGGAATTACCGGAGATGCTACGTAGCTTTTCCTCAAAAATAAAATGTGTTTTGTATGCTGATGATCTCGTCATATTATCGTCAAATGGTATCGCGGCTCAAAAAGCCTTGACAGCCCTAGAGAGGTTTTGTGTAGTAAACGAGATATCAATAAATAAACGGAAGTCAAAAGTCCTGAAATTTACAAAAGGTGGACCGTTATGTCGTAATGACAGATTAGTAATCGACGGTGAACCTTTGAAATTTTGTAACAGCTATACATACCTAGGCATTCTACTGACGTCAAGATGGTCTTTTACGCAACATATGGAACAAAAAGCATCGAAACTGGCAATAGTTACTTCACTTGATAAAAATATAGGTTCCTTATCTTTTGAAGGCGCGCTAAACTACTTTAGGATCATGCTTCTACCAATAATTACTTATGGAATTCAGGCAATATGGTTAGATCTAAGGGCAGATAATTTCAGACAATTGGATGCCTGTAAATGGCGCTTTGTCAAGCAGATTATTATTATTGTTACAATTTTAAAGGTTACAAAAAGTTTGAGATCTAAAGTAAATACAAGCGTCGAAGGATTTTCAGAGCGTCGAAGGATTTTCAGAGCGTCGAAGGATTTATAGAGCGTCGAAGGATTTTCAGAGCGTCGAAGGATTTTCAGAGCGTCGAAGGATTTTCAGAGCGTCGAAGGAGATCTAAAGTAAATACTATTTTCAGAGCGTCGAAGGATTTTCAGAGCGTCGAAGGAGATCTAAAGTAAATACTATTTTCAGAGCGTCGAAGGATTTTCAGAGCGTCGAAGGATTTATAGAGCGTCGAAGGATTTTCAGAGCGTCGAAGGATTTATAGAGCGTCGAAGGATTTTCAGAGCGTCGAAGGATTTTCAGAGCGTCGAAGGATTTTCAGAGCGTCGAAGGATTTTCAAAGCGTCGAAGGATTTTCAGAGCGTCGATTCGCTTCGCTCACCGACGCGCATTTTCATTTTACAAGTTTATACATTTTCATTCTTTACAAGTTAAAAGTCTGAGAGAGTGAACTACAATTAATAACATACAAAAAACATGCCAAGGGGAAAACCATCTAATACTCTGAAGTGTTGTGGATGCAACGGTCCCAACGCCAAATGCAAAGGATGCCGGTGTAAGAAGACAGGTTCACAGTGCACAAACTGTTCAGCCCCTAATTGCACGAATAATGCGGTTCAATATTTATCTAGTATTCGTAGTAATCAAGATCACCGCAATGATTCTAGACACGTCTCACCTCTCATTCATCAAGCAGATTTTGCGAATCCAGATCCAACAGTCAACAGCACAATCATTCAACCTCAGACTGATCAACTAACAGAGCAAATTTTTCTTAACTGCGACAGAGCTGTTAAAATGCTGACTGCATATGCTTCTTCCAAGAATAGTCACAGTTATCGAAATGCAATCGATGCGATTTACAGCGAAGTAATATCGTGGCGTCCTAATTTGTACAGCTTATTTAAATGCAATGCTGCAAACTCTTTTATTGACAAACTGAGTTCTCTCTATATGATCGCAAGTGATAATCCGCTGAACATGTCATCTACTCTAAAGTCGATAGTTGTGCTATGCCAATTGGTACTTCAACGGACACGAAATTCTGGATGCAAATTAGTGAGATCAAAGATTCAACGACGACTTAAGCTTTGGGCAGACTACGAACTACTATACCTATATTCAGAAGCTCGTTATTTACAAAATGAATCTACACAATGTAAATCCCATTGTTCTACTGCAAAATGGACTGACAGGTTTTGTAGATTAATGCAGCAGGGCAAGATTGGAACAGCGATGCGAATACTTGAAAACCCTGAAGCTGAAATGAAGATTCTATCTTTGGGGGATTACATAGGTGGAATAACGGTGATGGAAAAACTCAAACAACTACATCCTAATTCAAGAGAAGTTTATTCAGACTCGATATTAAAAGGTCCCGTTCCTGGATCCGTCAATCATCATCCAATCAGGTTTCAATCTATTTCGGCAAGTAATATCATTTCCGCTGCACGTCGCACACAAGGATCTGCAGGCCCCTCAGGCATGGACGCACATAATTGGTGTATCATGCTAGAGTCATTTGGTCATAGTTCGATTAAATTAGCAGAATCTTTAGCTAGTTTAGCAGTCACAATCGCTACCTCATTACTGCCATCTGGCTCTCTCAATGCTTTTACGGCTAGTCGTCTCATTCCTCTTGACAAAAATCCTGGGGTTCGACCTATTGGAATCGGAAACGTCGAAAGGAGAATCATAGGTAAAGTTTTATGCGATATTATACAAGAAGATTTACAATCAGTAGCAGGTCTTGAACAGCTATGTGCAGGTCAGCGTTGTGGGGTGGAAGCCGCAGTTCACTCAGTTGCTGAGCAATTTAGACAATCTCAATATGCTGCGATTCTGCAAGTAGATGCATCAAACGCATTCAACTGTATAAATAGAAATCTAGCGCTGAAAAATATAGAGTTTGTGTGCCCATCTATGTCAACACTTATGGCAAATCTCTACACTGACCCAACTTCATTGTGTGTCGATGGTGATATTATCTATGCGAAAGAAGGGTTCACACAAGGTGACCCACTCTCAATGTTTGCCTTTGCCGCAGCTTCTTTACCTCTAATAAAACGGATTCAATCTTTAGTGCCAGATGTATCTCACAGATGGTACGCGGACGATGCGAATTGTGTAGGAAAGGTTGAGAGCTTGGTCAAGGTTTGGAACTTCCTAAGACAAAATGCACACAAGTATGGATTTATACTTAATGAGCAAAAATGTCAAGTAGTAGTACATGAACAAAATTTAGCTTCTTCTGGAACTGTATTTCAAGGATGCGGAGTTAAAATAGTCACAAATGGAACACGAATTTTGGGATCGGTTATTGGAACACAATCTTTTGTAGACGAGTTTATTACTGAAAAAGTTAGGCGTTGGGCTGACCTAGTATCCAACCTTACAGATGTTGCTAAACTGAATCCTCATATTGCGTATGTGGCCCTGACTCAGTCCCTCCAGTATAAGTGGACATATGTTCAAAGAACATGTGAAGGGAGTCTTAATTCATACGCCAAACTGTCTGATTCACTGTTGAAACAACTTATTCCAGCAATAACAGGTTTAATAACGGATGATGAATATGTCAATATGTTATTGTTGCCAAAACGATTTGGAGGCCTTGGGATTGATGATCCTAATGATGAACCAGAGAGAAAATTTCGAAACTCAAGACTAATATGTAATCCACTACTAGAACATATTACAGGAAACGCATTAAAAGACATACAAAAGAAAATCGCCGTATCTCTAAAAGAAGAAAATAATGTATTGTGGAAAGAGAGGCGGGATACTGCCTCAACTTTACGAACATCTTTTACCTCCACCTTAAGCTATTTATCACGTCCCGGAACATCAACTTGGCTATCGGCAAAACCAATAGTGAGTTACAAACGATATTTGAGTAAACGTCAATTTCAAGACGCACTTGCTATAAGATATGGCACTCCTTATTTAAATGGCTTATACGGTGTGGACTTAAGGACTGAACAATCCAAACGCATTGCCCTTATAGGCACTTCAAAGATTGATATTCAAAAGTCATTGCTTAGAGATCGAGTAGCTAATGTTGGTGACAATTTGTTACGTATTATGGAACAACTACAAGTCAAAGGTGCCTCGTCATGGCTCTCCACATATCCTACGAGTGATCGTTGGACTCGAGTTAGCAATGTAGAATTTCGTGACGCACTTGCAGCTCGATATCATAGACTACCACTAGACGCGCCCTCTCATTGCCCCTGCGGTGAACATAATTCTCTGGCTCACTCACTTACCTGTCCCACCGGAGGTCATCCATCGATAAGACATGATTCAATTCGTGATATATTTTCTAAAACCTTGACAGAAATATGTGATAATGTGCAAAAAGAGCCAACACTACTGCCAGTAAATTCTAGTATTCATTTCGAGCGCATATCTACATCTCGCGCACATGATGCACGTTTGGATATCGCCTGCTGTGGTTTTTATGGAAGTCGTTCGGAGCGAACTTTATTTGATACTTGCGTTTTTAACGTTTTCGCTCCGTCCAACCTTTCGAAATCCGCTGGGGCTGCTTTTACATATCACGAAACACGTAAATTTGCTAAGTATCAAGAGAGAGTAACTGCCATAGAGAGGGCGAATTTCGCACCTATCGTGTTATCATGTTTCGGTGGAGCAGTAAAATCATCTGCACAATTAATTCAGAGAATTGCACAGAAGATGGCAATAAAAAAACAATCATTCCTACTCAGAAGAATTGACAAAATTACGGTCAAAGATTGGAATTCAGTTGGCTCGTTCAATTTCGATGTGTATTCGCGGTCCTCGTTCTGCTCGACATCGACCTGCAAACTCAATAAACTAAAATTTATAGTATAACTATATTTGTTTGTTTGTTTTTTCAAAAAAATCAATTATTAAAAAAAATTAGTACAGGTCATAGCCATAAGGCTGTTTTGACCGCTCACATAAAAAACAAATAAATACAAGAAAAAAATCAAAAAAATCGTTCAGTATATATATCAGAACCATGGGTACTGCAGCAACCACCATTCGTTCTCATTTCGAATCCAGTTCTTTATATTGGATTTAAATTCATTGATTGTATGCACCGCAACGACATCAACTGGAAGACGATTCCAAATATTCACCGCTCGATGAGACAGTCGGAAATGACGAGGGTATTTTCCGTGCTCATGTACTACTAGTACTTTCGAGTGCCCTATACGTCCATCCCGTTCATTGAGTTCAACTCTATTTGCTGGAAAATTTTCATCTTTATTAACTAGTCGATACATAGCACAGCTGTGAATTGTTCAGCTGTGAATTGTCGATTCAGCTGTTCAGTCGATTTCTCAGCTGTGAATTGTTCCAATCGTGAAGTAAATTGCTCCGCAACAGCTTCCAATAATATTGCTATATCCATATTGAGTAAACCGAATTCAGATTGTGAAAACTCTGATCATCGGCATTGTCCTCTTAACAACCAAATAAATATAAATTACACAATGAATACTCGTCAAGAGTCCGATGTATTGTCTATACAGGATATATTCTCGATCGTCATACAATGGAAACCTAACTTATTTCGACTTCCAAAATGTTCAGAGTCCAAACAATTTATATCAGAACTTGCACGCATATTCAGGGATTCTCTCACTAATTCGGAAACTTTTACTAAGTACATCATCTTTGGACATCTTATTCTTCAACGTAATTCTCGTCAATCTCCCAAATCATTGAAATCAACTTTATCCCGACGATTGGACATGTGGTTCAATAATGACTATGCTGGATTATACGCTGAAGCCTCGGCCCTTCAAAATATGAAAGCCTTAAAAATTCAACCTTCGAAGTCAAGAGATTGGCGCAAAAAATTCGTCTCATTGGTTGAAAGCTCTCGACTGAACACAGCAATGCATCTTCTAGACAACGATTCTTATGATGGCGTTCCTTTGCAAGCAGAGGATGTGATTGGTTCTAAAACTGTTCGGGAATTATTACTCGACAAGCACCCTGTACCGAGCCCATTAGTTCCTCTGTTAACTGGTCTTTCCCAATCACAGTTCCAAATTTTCACCCTGTGATTTTTGATTCAATCGATAGTGAATTGATAATTCGTATGGCTAAACGTGTTAAAGGTGGAGCAGGTCCCTCCGGCATTGATGCACAGTCATGGCTACAGATGTTAACTAAGTTTGGTCACGAATCTGCTGAATTGACTAAAGTTTTGTCAACGTTCGCAAAATCTTTAGCTACTGAGCTTATGCCTACTAATGTTATAAATGTATTGGCTTCAAGCAGATTAATAGCCGTATCCAAAAAATCGGGAATAAGGCCTATTGGTATTGGCGACGTTAGTAGGAGAATAATGTCGAAAGCCATTCTTTCTATAATTTCCAATGATATTCAAGAAGTGTGCGGACGGTTGCAAATGTGCGCTGGTCAACGAGCTGGAGTGGAGTGTGTCACGCACGTAGTTCGCGAATGCCTGTTAAAAGATCCTGATGCAGTTCTTCTCACTGTTGATGCAGATAATGCATTTAACAGAATAAATCGAAAGGCAGCTCTCGCTAATATATCACGCATTTGTCCCTCTATGTCTACTATACTACACAATTTTTACGATAACCCTTCAAATTTTTCAACTGGTGATAGTTTCATCAAATCCCAAGAGGGATTTACGCAAGGTGATGTACTTGCTATGCCAGCTTTTGCCGTAGCAACCCTGCCATTATTGTTGAACATTACTGAGGAGTTTCCTAACATCAACCAATTCTGGTACGCGGATGATGGCAATTTAATCGGCGAACCTGTGCAAATTTACAAGGCTTTCAAATTCTTGTGTGACTACGGCCGTGCTTTCGGATTTCATGTCAACAGCAACAAATGCGTTCTACTAACTAGTCCCGAAAATGCAGATAGTACCCGCAAACTTTTTAATGAAACGGGAATCGACATTGTTGTCGATGGCACGTTAGTACTCGGTGCTCATATTGGAACAGATGATTATATAAATAAAACTACGGAACAAAAGATCTCTAATTATTGCTCATTAGTAAATCGTCTTGCTGACGTGGGTATTCTTGATTTGCAGATAAGCTATACTAGTATGACCAGATCGCTTCAGCATAAATGGATTCACTTGCAAAGAACCACAAACTGTTCAATTGGTAGTTTCGATGATCTCTATGACACCATTCAGAAGCGTTTTGATAAGCTTTTTAATTTGAAATTGCCTGACGACGATTATTTATGGCCGTTATTTACCCTTCCGATAAGACTAGGTGGTCTAGGTATTGCTGACCCACGTTTTATTGCGATAGAAGAGTTTAAAAGCTCAAAAGATATATGCACTCCTTATTTAAATGGCTTATACGGTGTGGACTTAAGGACTGAACAATCCAAACGCATTGCCCTTATAGGCACTTCAAAGATTGATATTCAAAAGTCATTGCTTAGAGATCGAGTAGCTAATGTTGGTGACAATTTGTTACGTATTATGGAACATCTACAAGTCAAAGGTGCCTCGTCATGGCTCTCCACATATCCTACGAGTGATCGTTGGACTCGAGTTAGCAATGTAGAATTTCGTGACGCACTTGCAGCTCGATATCATAGACTACCACTAGACGCGCCCTCTCATTGCCCCTGCGGTGAACATAATTCTCTGGCTCACTCACTTACCTGTCCCACCGGAGGTCATCCATCGATAAGACATGATTCAATTCGTGATATAATTTCTAAAACCTTGACAGAAATATGTGATAATGTGCAAATAGAGCCAACACTACTGCCAGTAAATTCTAGTATTCATTTCGAGCGCATATCTACATCTCGCGCACATGATGCACGTTTGGATATCGCCTGCTGTGGTTTTTATGGAAGTCGTTCGGAGCGAACTTTATTTGATACTTGCGTTTTTAACGTTTTCGCTCCGTCCAACCTTTCGAAATCCGCTGGGGCTGCTTTTACATATCACGAAACACGTAAATTTGCTAAGTATCAAGAGAGAGTAACTGCCATAGAGAGGGCGAATTTCGCACCTATCGTGTTATCATGTTTCGGTGGAGCAGTAAAATCATCTGCACAATTAATTCAGAGAATTGCACAGAAGATGGCAATAAAAAACAATCATTCCTACTCAGAAGAATTGACAAAATTACGGTCAAAGATTGGAATTCAGTTGGCTCGTTCAATTTCGATGTGTATTCGCGGTCCTCGTTCTGCTCGACATCGACCTGCAAACTCAATGAACTAAAATTTATAGTATAACTATATTTGTTTGTTTTTTTTTCAAAAAAATCAATTATTAAAAAAAAATTAGTACAGGTCATAGCCATAAGGCTGTTTTGACCGCTCACATAAAAAACAAATAAATACAAGAAAAAATCAAAAAAATCGTTCAGTATATAATAATAATACAAATTTATTTAATGTGGCAAATGCGTACAAGCTGTACGCTTACAAGTCCACAAACAAAAATGAGAAAGTCAAGCAGTTAAATTGTTCAGATGGGATCGGATTTGTCGTTTGAAGCACTGCAGGGAAGTTGATTGGCGTATATGAATGGGCAGATGATTCCACGATAGAGGAGCAGCCACCAGGAAGAAGCGGAGTCCAAAGGAGGTAGAGTAGTTTGGGACATGTAAAAGAAGGGAATTACAGGAACGCAAGGAACAGTAAACAGGACGAGAATTATCAAGAAAAGGAAGGTTGAGAAATGAAGGGGTATGAAAAGTTACAAGGCGGAAAGCAACGATAAGAAGACGAATTTGAACACGACAATAAATTGTAGGCAAATCGAGAGAAGCAAGATGGTAGGATGTGTGATCAAAACGACGAAGACGGAGGAGAATTCGGACAGCTGCGTTGACGATGCGTTGTAGGGGAAGAAGAGTGGATTTAGGTAAGTTGGAAAATAGACTAAGACAATAATCGAGTCTAGAAAAAAGGAGAGATGATATGAGAGTCATACAAGAAGGGAAATCGATCAATCTACGAACTTGACGGAGGTTGCGGAGTATCAAGGTAGATGAGCGTACTTTATCTCTAACGAAAGGTTTAAGTGAAAGTCGGTTGTCAAAATGGAAGCCTAGGAAAACGAAATTATCAACGATAGGAAGAATTTTAGAATTTAATGATACGGAGGGAGGTTCGAAGCCGAGGCGTCGAGGTAGGATCCACATAATTTTGGATTTATCAGGATTCAGAGAAAGGCGAAGGGAAGAAAGATGATTGGAAATTGAGACAAGACAGTCGGAAGCAGAAACACTAAGATCGCGAATACGATAAACAGGTGCATGAGCATAGATGAGAATGTCATCAGCATATTGCATAACATGGAAGTTAAATTTATGAGAAATCGAAGACAAATCACCAAGAAGAAGAGAGAAAAGTATAGGGCCTAATACGGAGCCTTGCGGAACACCGGACGGAATGGACGAAGGATGGGAGAGAGAAGAGTTAGAATATACGCGAAATGTACGGTTTGATAGATATGAAGAAAACCATGATACAGTGGGTAAAGAGAAGCCATAATCATGACGAAGGCGATGGAGAAGAATCGAGTGATCGACGATGTCAAAAGCAGACGATAGATCAAGAGAAACTATGACACTACATAATTTATGATCGCGCGATATGAGTAAGTCGTTATAAACTTTAAGACATGCAATTTCGGTAGAGTAATTAGAGCGAAAAGCGGCTTGGAAGGGAGGAAATAAGTTAGAGGAATAGAGATATGTATTAACTTGCTTAAGAACGAGACGCTCAAGGAGTTTAGAGAGGGTTGGGAGAAGTGAGATTGGACGGTACGAAGATGGTAGTGAAGAGTCGAGAGATTGCTTTTTGATGATAGGACGAACAGTGGCGCATTTCCAGATGGAAGGAAATGTACAGCTACGGATGGACGAGTTGAACAATGTGGTTAGGAAGGGTAAGATAAAAGTGCAGATATTTTTAAGTAAGTGAGTGGGAATTGGGTCAGAAGGAGAGGTTTTATTAGGTAATGACAGCAGAACCGAAGAAACTTCATCAGACGAAACGGGAAGAAGGTGGAATAGTTCTGGGAGGGAAGTATTTAAAGATAAGAGTGGGTACAAGGGGGCTATGGGTAGTAGGGAAAGTAAATTAGATAGCTTAGTTTGTAGATAAGAAGAAAATTCATCAGGATTTATATTACAAGGGGTAGATGATCGTGAAAGAATTGAGTTTAAGATTTTCCAATGAGATTTCGAGTTGGAAGATGACTCGAGTTGATTTCGCCAAAAGAGAGTACGTTTAGTACGTATAAGAATGAGATGTGAACGGCGTTGAGAAAAGTAGGAATCACGAAGATTTGGAGGGAGTGAGTTGGGTGAACGTTTAAGAAAGCGTTTATACATACGAAAAGAGTGACGGAGTCGACGCTTAGAAAGACTACAGTCAGAATCGAACCAGGGAGCATGGCGCAAGCGCTGGGAACGTCGAAGTCGACTAGGTAGAAGGTTATTGAGGATCGACGTAAGTTCAGAATTAAACAGAATGCAGAGATCATCGGGAGAGAGATAGTTAAGAGGAAGTGAAAAGAGTGAAGAATTGAGTAAGGATGTGCAGAGAATAGGGATATCGAGAAGCTTCCAGGGTCGACTTGGTGTAGATAATGGTAAAGGCGGAGAAGGAGGATGGGGACGAGTAAGAGTAAGAGTGACAAGGAAATGATCGGACAAACCAGGATCAGTAATTGACAAGGAGGTATAGTCATTGAAGCAGTTAGGAACAGCAATGATGTCGAGAGCACCGCCGAGAATATGAGTTGGGCTTGTTGAAAGTAATTTATAGTTAAAATCAGAAAAAAGATTAGTTAAAGTGATAGAGTCAGAGTCAGACGGGCGATCAAGACGAATGTTAAAGTCACCGAGAACAAAAGAAGGAGTATAAGACAATGAACAGTGAGACATTAGATCTGCAAGGTCGTTAAAGAAGATACGTGATGGGGCAACTGAACCTGGACGGTATACAATCACAAGTTCCAGAGGGAAAGGCGTTGATAATCTGCATATGAGTAATTCGAACGAGGTGTAACGGATGTTAACGTTGATTTTACGTAAAGACATTGGGTGACGAGCAATGGCAACAATACCGCCATGGTTAGACGCAGTAGATGTATGAGATGTAATTTGACGAGCTGATTCAACTAGAGAACAACCAGAGCGACATAGACGACGAATAGCAAGATCGTTGGAGTCAGTGTGCCAGGATTCGGTAATGCAGAGAATATCGATAGATAATTGATCGAAGATATCGAGAAGCATATCAGCTTTATGAAGAATGGAGCGAGTATTGAATAGACTAAGACGAAAAGTATGCTTAGGAGCGAGATCGACTAGCGAAGAAGACAAGGGGGAGAGATGGGACGCCATCGAATTTTTGGCCTTGTGTGAAGAACGTGAAAATTTCCGTTGATTTTACGTATAGATAAGGATGACTCGCCGTTTGTTTCACGTCGATGTTTTTCAATGCGAGCTAAATTGAGCTGGGCAATATCAGAAGGGGAGCGGTCAGGAAAGATACGGCAAGTAGATGAAGTGGTTAGAAGTTTAAAACGTTGGGAGAGTACCGAAGAGGCATGTGAACTATGTCGGAAAACGATTTTTAAGAGTGGAGGACTGAGATGATTTGATTTAGTGGATTTGTTTAAACGAATAAAGGATACAGGAGCGATATTATTGAAGAGTGATGGGTTATCATCAGGAAGAATGGTTGCTAGGATAGACCTGAAAGCAGATACATCATCATCGAGGCGAGATTGTGGAGAAGCAGATTCGGAAAGCTTTAAGTTTGATATGATTATACAGCGATCGCGCGAAGGAAAACGATTTCGTGGAAGTGGTGGACGGACAGAGCTGGTTGGAGTCGAGGTAGATGAGCAGATAGAAGTGGAAATGACAGGGGTGCTTGATAAAGAATTAATATTGGTTGGAGCAAGTGTGATAGGAGCGGGGTGTTGAATCGGTTGATCAGAGATGTGACTGGATATGATTTTAAATGAAGGATGTAACTTATTGGGAAGTGTTACGTGGGAGGTAGAGTAAGGAGAATTAAAATAGGTTGGGGCATGAGTGACAGGAATGGAGTGTTGAATTAGTTGATCGGAAATGTTACTGGAAATGATTTTGATGGAAGGGTGTAAATTATTGAGAGGTGATACAGGGGGGGTCGAGTAAGGAGTTCGTGAGGAGAATAAAGAAGTTTGAGATTTATTTAGATTGGGGGAGGAATAGGAAAGAGGAGGTACGAGATGAAAAGCTTTGCCGTTAGCATTGTTAGAATGAGAAAGATTAATGGAAGTTTGGTACGTAGTTGAACGAGGAGTGTGTGAGAGAGTAGGTTCAATAATGGGATTATATGATGCGAAGTCAGGTGTTGATGCGAGGGAAACATCTAAAACAGCATTGGTCTGAGTGGTAGTGTGTGATACAGGAGTAGATGAGCAGGATAACTGTAGTAGTCGTACTGATGTACAAAAACCGCAAGTGAAATGTTTAAGTTTATACACTGAGTGGTCGGATATTTTAACACGAACAAGTGTCCATACATCGCAATCTTTGGAATCGCATCCAACTTCAAAGCTGGTATAACCATCATTGCATTTAGATGTGGAAGATTGTTGATCAGGAACAGGGATCTGAGATCGCGCTTTTTTAGGCATAACCTTTTATCAATAGATTGAGCTCAATCCGCGAGCGTAGCGAGCGGAACTGACAGGAATAATCTGGAACTGACAGGAATAATCTGGAACTGACAGGAATAATCTGGAACTGACAGGAATAATCTGGAACTGACAGGAATAATCTGGAACTGACAGGAATAATCTGGAACTGACAGGAATAATCTGGAACTGACAGGAATAATCTGGAACTGACAGGAATAATCTGGAACTGACAGGAATAATCTGGAATGTATATAGTTATTTGTTAACAGCTTAGAATTTCAAACTGCCCTTTCTTTATTTCAATCAGATTTCGACATATGTCTAGATAAGCACATTTGCCAATATGTCCATGTAGATGGGCATTTTGATACCTTACAAATGATGCCTTACAGATAAGGCATACAGATGCCTTATGTGTATGTCTAGATAAGCACATTTACCAATTCGTGTGTAAATTATTAGAGCATAATGCAGCAACGACCGTCTTAACGTCTAATCTGTGTGGGCCCAATCAACACTACTAGCGGTAGAGAACATCTGATTCCAAGGCTTTATCACATCCCGACTTTTGACCAGCTTTATCAATTCACAATATTTTACACTGTGGTGTTTGCATATCTTTGTCCTATAAACTTCAGCACAACAGTCTTTCAATATATCAGCGTTCTCGTTTTGCTATGTTATCAGCCCTCGTCTTTCCTTCTTCATAATCTCTTAAGTATATTGTTTCCATAAATCCATTATAGTCATCCAATGGATTTATGGTCATAAATTCATTATGTATGGTCATCTGCATTTAATATACCAGCATTCACTTTATGTATGTTCAAAATGTCAAAATTGAATCCAAGCACCTTAGGAGCTCTCAATAGAGTTAAAATATCTTGCTCAGTTTCAAAGGTCTTAGCTATAAACTGACTAGGATTTGAATGGTACACATTCCTCTGGATGATAACTGGAAGCAAATCATTGCAAAGTTTGACCAGAACTTCTTCAGCAATATCGTCATAGCCAGCCTTTTTGCAAAGTCTCCATAGGTTATAAACTCAAAGTTTCTTATCATTGTTATATTTTCTATAGTGCGCATCTGAGGTACATGGACTATCTTGGGATTAGTCTTCTTTTCAAGAGGACGTCTCCAGAAAACGACTAAGGTTTCTCAAGCTACTCATCTCGCGACTACCGAGTATAGTTCGCCTCGATTGGATTCTTCGGGGGGGGAGGTGAAAGACCCCGGGTGGTTTAGTGGGAGAGCGGCGGGTTGGATTGGCCGGAGGGTTCAGATCCCACTGGACCTGAGGTCGTGACACAATGAAGACTCCGTTAACGACCGGACTGACTTTGTTTTCTATGTTTTCCTTTGTATGTTTTTCTTTTTAAAACTTTTTAGTGGTTATATAGTTGTTTACAAAATCCTTATTATTTATTACGAAAATTAAGTTTAATTAGAATATAGTTAAATAATTTGATTTTAGACATGTTGTGTTTTAAAACTTGGAAAACAATCTAGTAAGTGCAAAGGACACATGACGTATCTAAATTTTGCAAGCCAGGTTCAATTTAAACTGAAATATTTCTATGTATTGTTCATATATCTATGCGCTGCACATATACGAATTCCCAAACGTAGGTCAACTGCAATTCTGACGGTTTCGTCGTCCAGCCTTGTACCAGTAGAGGCGCATGGGACAGCCTCTAGAAATGCACCCGCTGCATTTCCTTCAACCGCGTGCAGACGTGTAATTTCTGATGGTTCAGATGCCGAATCCAATAGCCGTCGTCTTATCTATTGGTAAATAGGTCTGCTCCAAGAACCCTGTCTCTGTGCATCCTTCGGTGACTAAGTGGTGATAAGCGAGGACCACATTTTTTGAATTAATAAAATTTAAACTGGAATATTTCTGCATTGTAGTGTACAGTGCTGCATCTAGGATTAAAGAATTCACACGAGGATAATTGATGAAGCCGACCAAATGATGAAATATTTCTATAATTTTTTTAAGCTAACATTTTTTTATTAATTCTAAGATGTGGTATATTTTTGAAAAATTGATATATATCGTTATTACTCAAAAATTCCTTTTACATAACAGTAACGCTTTTGTTGATTAGCTGACCAAGTATTTTGCAATTGACTATTGATGATCCTGAATCCAACACTTTGTTTAGGTCATTACTATCAAACACCTTTATAATATCGTACAACATTTTAATAGTATTTTCAATATTATTTAAGTCATAATTGCTCATAAGCAGAAGCATATCTTCGTATTCGTATGCAACGTAATTAAACATAAACATGTATACTAATTTTAACGAATATGGATGGTAAATACCCAAAGTTTCTTCGTATTCATGATAATACATTTCTCCACTTGAAATCGAATGCGTATAATTCCGTGTATGTTCGCTAAACAAGCTTATTATATCCCTGCAGATTGATATGTTCTCATTATCCAGACAATACTTTAACAGTATCTTATTAGTAATTCTGATAGTAAGTCTATTATATCTGTGCAACCAAATATAAGATGCGCTTATGCTGAAATTTTGTTTATTATTTAGGCAGCGCTCATAATACAGTAGCTTCTGAATTGTACTGTAATTTGCTGGATTTTCTTTAGATGCTTGAATTAAGATATGTATTTTCATGCTTATATCGTCAGATAACTCCCCTCCATAAGATCCAAATTGTTCTTCGATGTTCCTAATTAAAAAATGTTAATAATAAAAGATAAAATCATAATAAATAATAAATAAATTTAATAATAAATTTATTAATTATTCATAATAATACATAAATTTTATTACTTTAATAATATAATCCAATCAAAATCAAATTTAGGGTCATAATTACATACAAATTTCATTATTCAAAAAAATAGTGGTATCCGGATTTTATTACCTATACCACTCAAAAACAATTTATTGAGAAGAAAAAACAAAAGATATACAAGATTTTTCCTGCCAACTACTGGTCCGCGTGTCGGATGCACGAACCAAACTACTCCAGACATCGCGATCCTGGGCGAGAGACCAGAGATCTCTTTCAGATATTCCGACGCGGTCTTCGGCCAGTTACGTGATTTGATCACTCCATCGGTATCGAGGTCCACATCGAGGTATCTTTCCAGATCCTTGTGAAAAATCTCCATGTCAGAATTTTCAGTGCTGTCTTCGAATGAGCCGTTCTCTGAGCTTGAAAAGGATGTGATGATTTGATTGAAGATTAAATCAAAAGGCGATGCAATTCCGTTAAAATTAAATAGGGGTGCTGTAATACTTGGATGGTCCATAGAGAATCCAGCAAGTCGTTGAAAATTTGCACGAAACATTCCTGCGAATTTATAGACTTTACCGGCCTACCAATTTTCGAAATAGATTTCCAAAGCAGATCATTAATCTGTGAAACGTAAGGATGTTATACTGCTCTCTTCTTTAATCCTAAACATGCGTCTGCAAACTAGTGTACGAATATCGTCACAAACTAGTTAAAACACGACCTAACCACTAACATCATTATGCGCCAACGTTAGTACTGAGTGGATCATCACGGCACAGGCACTGAGCACTATCGTTGAATCGAACCGCGGAACAAGATCGTTACAAAGTCCAACGCCCCTTTCTAGAATTGGCCTACCCAACTCATCCAGGCTTTTCAGAATCGCCTTGGCATTCCCTCTCATTAGTGCGACGGATGCTTGTTGGAACAAATGACTCATTGCTTTGTTTAATGGGACCCCGTTTCGCCAGGACATTGAGCGAGCCATAAATCGAATTAGCTTCTCCCCCGGACTGTTCCAATCTTCATAAATCTCGAAAAAGTCTCTGCTGCAGAGAAGCAAGAGCCCGCTTCCTCCATTTTACGCTGATACATCCTCTCTTCAACACATTCAGCGTATTTGTTGGCGGCAAATACAGGAATTTGTGCTGTTATCGTCACTGAAAAACTTCTGTTGAGGGTTGGTGGCTGCAAAGTCAACCGCCATTGGCGGGTCCTCGCAAATAATAATGTCCGCCGGGCATTCTCGCAAGTCCTGAACGTGGTTAGGAACCTCCCTCGCTACCCGTTAATCAGTCAAAACCGCCGACTGGAAGATTGTGTCCATCAGATCGTCATGACGGATGCCGGGAAATCCACCAAACTGGCAGGTAAGTCATGAGAGCCAAATTTATCAGCCGAACGTAGGCACCGCCTGCACCGATAATTTATTTTTATATAAAGTTAAAATTTAAAATTGAAATTTAAGATAAATTAATGGATTGACTAATAAATAACAGACGATGTATATGAATAAGGATTAGAGACCATCAGAAGGAACTGATATGTATATCCTTACATCTATAATATCCTTACATTAATATCCTTACATTTCACAGATTAATGATTTGTCTGAAAATCTATTTGAAAATGTCAGTCTGGTAAGTAGTCTACAATTTTTCAACGACCAGCTGGCTTCTAAATAGAACATCCAAGTATACTGCATATTGAAACGTTAGTGTTCAGTGCCTGCGCCTCGAATATCCACTAATAATTAACGTCGGCGGATGATGATGTTGGTGGTTAGAGCGTATTTTTACTGAATCGTGACTATATTCGTACATGTTGTGATACATGTTTAGGATTGAAGTATAGAACAGTTTTACATATTACATTTCACATATTTAACTTGATCGCATCTGTGAGCCTAAATTCTTCTGGCTGTGGAACGAAATTATTTTCACAGGTATTGTTCTATTCTTGATACATCAGGACGCTACTAATTTGCCTGGGTTTGTCTCATCAACTGCTGCCCCATACCTACATTTCACATTTTGACCCTCATTATCTGTTTACTTCGTACACTGGTGCTGATCGGATTCGAACTCTTATCGCGCTTCTGTATCGACGTATGTATCAGCTGGCATTATCAGCTGTACAACTGGATCAGCTGGCATTTTCTAAAATAAATTTCCATAGCGAGTCATTTAATCTGTGAAATGTATTCTAAATAGTCCATCCAAATATTACAGCATGTTGAAAAGTTAGTGCTCAGTGTTGTGCCCTTGTGACCCGCTAAATACTAACGTCGGTGCATAATGATGTTGTTGTTAAGATAGTGTTGCAACTAGTTAGTTACAATATTCGTACACTAGTTTGCAGACATGTGTTTAGGATTGAAGCATAGAGCAGTACATAGAGCAGTACATCCTTACATTTCACAGATTAAATAAACTGCACTGGAAATCTATTTCAAAAACTATTAGTCCGGAGGGGATTCTATTAATTCACAAAACGTTTCAAGCAATTTTTCAACGTCTAGCTGGATTTCTTATATAATATCCAAGTATTGCAGCATGTTAAAACATTAGTGCTCAGTGCCTGCGCACTTAAGAGCCACAGAGTACTAATGTCAGCCCATTATGATGCGGATGATTATATCGTGTTGACTCTGGTTTGTGACGATATACGTACACTATTTTGTAGACGCATGTTTAGGATTAAATCATATAGCAGTAAAACATCCTTACGTTTCACAAATTAATGATCTTCTCTGGAAATCTAATTCGAAAATGTTAGACAGCTAAGGAGTCTATAAATTCGCAGGAGGTTTGTGCAATTTTTCAACCACTTGCTAGATTCTAAATCAAGTATTTTTATCAAGTATTACTAAATCAAGTATTCTAATCCAAGTATTTTAACATGCTAAAGCGTTAGTGCTCAGTTTTGCGCTTTTGTGATCCGCTGAGTACTAACGTCGGCGCAAGATGGTGTTAAAGGTTAGATCGTGTTGCATCTAGTTTGTGACGATATACGTACACTATTTTGTAGACGCATATTTATCATTGAAGTATTGATCAGTATAATATCCTTGCATTTCACAGATTAAATAAACTTCACTGGAAATCTATTTCGAAAACTGTTAGTCCATTGAGGATTCTATGAATTCGCGAGAGGTTCTTTCAATTTTCCAACGACTGGCTTGATTTTTTATATAATATCCAAGTATTGCAGCATGTTGAAACGTTACGCTCAATGTCGCGCCTTGAAGATCCATTTATTGCTAACGTCAGCGCAGGATGATGTTGGTGGTTTGATCGTGTTGCAACGGGTTCGTGACGATCTTCGTGCACTAGTTTACAGACAAATGCTTAGGATTAATGCAGAGTGCATTATAACATCCTTGCATTTCTCAGATTAAATGATCTCTCTGGAAATCTATTTCGGACAGTGTTATCAGTAGCAATAAAATTAATATATTATTTTACAATCAGATTATCAATGACAATTAAACTACAGTGAAATTTTGCTTACTTTAATAGTTGCTTACTGACATCCACAACGTCTTTGGTATTATATTTTTGAACACCTTTGAATGCCTTGATTGTTGAGGTCCAAAAGTTTATCAGGCAGAATTTTGTGGTATCATTACATGACATTGTTGGGTCAAAGTGTATGTTATTTGCAATACTACCATTTGAAAGTGCAGTTTGTTCTGGGCGCAGACGCCTTAGTTTACGAAGTTTTGAGTAAAATAGAACGGTTATGATTAACAGTATACGGTTTAGTATCATAACAGTCTAAATTTGAACGGTACAGTTATCATATAAATTCGTTTTCTGTACTTAAATATGAAATCAAAATACACTTTTACGAATGTTTTCATAATCATAAATTAGAAATATTTATTATTAATCACAATAAGAACACCACAAAAAACACTTTGGCACACCGCTGGAGATATAATAAATATATTTATCAAGGTTTAAAAATGCTGTTATCAATATTATTTTAGTATTTTGAAATTTAAAATTTTAAATTTTCAAAAAACGAATACTCGATACTGCAAAATACAAAATTGGAAATATGTCTGGCTCTTATTCGCCTACATCTTTAAATCACATAGAGTGAAAAGAACGAAATCTACTAAATTTTGAACTGCTTATTTAACAATATTTATAAAGATGTTACTTGAACGAAAAGATAATTATAAAAAGATATAATTATAAAAGTATAAATGCAATTTCACATGATGATACGATTCCGCGTGAATTTTTATTAATCATATTATTATTATTTCGACAAAAAAAATTTCAATAAGGAACAACACACTCATATCGCCAAATCCATTAAGAACGAAAAAGAAATTATAATTAAACGACGCCGCGATCAAATAATTCAAGTCAGTGATGCGACCACATGTTCATCTCTAGAATTTGCATCGGAGAAGAGAGCGTCGAATTGGTTGACAACAAAACCAATCGAAGCAGACGGGTTCCGTTTATCCCCACACGAGTTTAGGGACGCCGTGAATGGTCGATATGGACTAACACCTACGGATGCACCTGCGCATTGTACTTGTGGTACTGAGAATAGCACAGTTCACTCGCTCTCGTGCGGTAGAGGCGCACTCACAATCATAAGGCATAACCTAATACGTGACACACTTACCAACCTTTTGACTGAAGTCACTCCGTGTGTCGCAATTGAGCCCGTGCTGAGTCCTATAGATCCCTCCATTCAGTTCGAGTCAGCTACAACTTCACGTGATAGTGAAGCGAGACTTGATGTCGTGTGCACAGGTCTGTTCGGAAGACGAAGCGAGCGCGTCTTTATGGACGTCGCTATATTCAATTGTCATGCTGCTTCTTATTCTGAAAGATCGCCTTCATCAGTCCACAACTATCACGAGTCGCGCAAAAACGCCCGTTACCTTGAACGTATTGTAACTGTGGAGAGGGCCCAATTCACACCGATAGTGTTTTCATCGTCTGGAGGCGTTGGTAAGACCGGAGATTGCGTTCTGAAGGCATTAGCCAGGATGTTGGCCAATAAGCGCGAAATAGACTATGCGACGTGTATCGCACTTATCCGACGAAGGATAAGTTTCTCCCTTGCGCGATCAACTTCTATGTGTCTTCGCAGCCCCCGCTCTGCATTTCACCGGTTCGAGCACGGACAGCAAATCCATTCGGAGATAATTAGTCGTGGATCCGCTACGGATAGCTGAGATTTTAATGAAGTCTTAAATTTAATGTTTATATTAGGGCCCATTTGCGGGTAACTTTATGATTGTAATTTTTAATTGTATTAATATTGGTTTTAAGGAAAAAATAATAATTATTATAAAAAAAACAAAAAAAAATTTTGGTTTCTTATAAACATACAATAAAATAACATTCTATCTAACTTGTACGGGGAAGGAGGTCTACTGGCTATTGAGGAGGAAATTTGGACTTCTGACGAAGGTTTCACTCAGGGTGATCCTTTAGCAATGGCCGCCTTCGCTGCCGCGTCTCTCCCG
The DNA here is from genome assembly GCA_012934845.2 of Pomphorhynchus laevis. Classification (NCBI taxonomy): domain Eukaryota; kingdom Metazoa; phylum Acanthocephala; class Palaeacanthocephala; order Echinorhynchida; family Pomphorhynchidae; genus Pomphorhynchus; species Pomphorhynchus laevis. Next base: position 62,588 of record WNNJ02001815.1, read on the forward strand.
CTTATTGCGCGAATTCAAACTCAAATTTCTTCGATTGAACAAAAGTGGTATGCGGATGATGCCAATTTCGTTGGAACCTTCGAAGAATGCCGATCAGTTTTTGATATCATGATGCGGGAGGGCGGAGCGTATGGGTATAACATAAATCCTTCAAAATGTCAATTACTGGTCCATCCGGAATTCCTGAACAAAGCCCAAGAATGTTTTGATGCTACTAGTGTCCATATCTGTACGAATGGCGTAGAAGTATTGGGAGCGCCAATTGGAAATGAATCCTTTTTGGAGGACTGGATTATCCGCAAAGTAGACAGATGGTCCAAATGTGTACAGAACCTAGTGGAGATTGCTATTTTCGACCCACAAGTCGCGTACAATGCTCTGACATACTCATTACAACATAAGATGACTTAGGACTTGTCGCTTTCGGTCCGAGCAACTCCTGGCACTCGAGGAACATATCCGTCACTGCTTGATCCCTAAAATAACCGGTATATCAAACGTACCTGAAACACTTAGGCAAATTTTCAGCCTTCCAGCGAGACTGGGTGGTCTCGGAATCGTAGACCATCATGTCGATCCGGGTAAAGAATACGATTGGTCAATACGTGCTTGTCGATCACATGTTTCAAACAATAAGGAACAACACACTCATATCGCCAAATCCATTAAGAACGAAAAAGAAATTATAATTAAACGACGCCGCGATCAAATAATTCAAGTCAGTGATGCGACCACATGTTCATCTCTAGAATTTGCATCGGAGAAGGGAGCGTCGAATTGGTTGACAACAAAACCAATCGAAGCAGACGGGTTCCGTTTATCCCCACACGAGTTTAGGGACGCCGTGAATGGTCGATATGGACTAACACCTACGGATGCACCTGCGCATTGTAGTTGTGGTACTGAGAATAGCACAGTTCACTCGCTCTCGTGCGGTAGAGGCGCACTCACAATCATAAGGCATAACCTAATACGTGACACACTTGCCAACCTTTTGACTGAAGTCACTCCGTGTGTCGCAATTGAGCCCGTGCTGAGTCCTATAGATCCCTCCATTCAGTTCGAGTCAGCTACAACTTCACGTGATAGTGAAGCGAGACTTGATGTCGTGTGCACAGGTCTGTTCGGAAGACGAAGCGAGCGCGTCTTTATGGACGTCGCTATATTCAATTGTCATGCTGCTTCTTATTCTGAGAGATCGCCTTCATCAGTCCACAACTATCACGAGTCGCGCAAAAACGCCCGTTACCTTGAACGTATTGTAACTGTGGAGAGGGCCCAATTCACACCGATAGTGTTTTCATCGTCTGGAGGCGTTGGTAAGACCGGAGATTGCGTTCTGAAGGCATTAGCCAGGATGTTGGCCAATAAGCGCGAAATAGACTATGCGACGTGTATCGCACTTATCCGACGAAGGATAAGTTTCTCCCATGCGCGATCAACTTCTATGTGTCTTCGCAGCCCCCGCTCTGCATTTCTCCGGTTCGAGCACGGACAGCAAATCCATTCGGAGATAATTAGTCGTGGATCCGCTACGGATAGCTGAGATTTTAATGAAGTCTTAAATTTAATGTTTATATTAGGGCCCATTTGCGGGTAACTTTATGATTGTAATTTTTAATTGTATTAAAAAACAAAAACAAAAAAACAAAAAAAAAATTTTTGGTTTCTTATAAACATACAATAAAATAACATACAATCTAAAGTAAATACAAGTTTGAACTTTCTTGGCTGCTTAATAAACTACTTACAATCTAAAGTAAATACAATCTAAAGTAAATACAATTAAACGCATTCTTCGCGTCCATTGACAGTATTCCATATTGCTCGTCCGAGTGGAATCTAAAGTAAATACAATAAATAAAATACAAAACATACAATTACATCCAACACAAATTATGCCGAAAGGAATTCCTGCAGGTATTTCAAAATGTTGTTCCTGCAACGGTCAAGCTGCTGTTTGTAAGTCATGCAAATGTGCCCGTCTAAAACAACCTTGCGTCAACTGTTCAGCACGAAATTGTGGAAATACCGCTTCTCTGTATGTAGTTGACAATGTGGTTAAACAATCATGTTTAATCGATAATTCAACTTGTAATGGATCGGTTAACACAAACAAAATCGAAACATCAAATAACATATCGCAGCACGCATCGATCATTGAATCTACATACCATAAAGTTGTAAAGTGAATACCTAACTTGTTCAACTTACCAAAATGCAACACAAGTTCAAGTTTCATAGACATACTATCGGAATGTTACTCCGCCATTAACTCTGATCACTCTAAAATGAGGTATCTCATGTGAAGATAACCGTTCTATGTCAACTTATGCTTCAAAAAACAACAACAAGGAAGACTAGCGCAATAAGATCAATACTTACAAGACGAATATTACTCTGGAAAGAGAACCGAATATCCGAACTACTAGTTGAGGGAAGAATTCTTCAATCTGAGGCACGCGATCGTTTACCAATAATAAAAAAGAATCAAAACTGGATAAACTTATTTAGTAAACTGTTAACAACGGGAAAAACACACGCCGCAATTCAAGTACTAAAAGATCCCAATAAATCGCACCAGGTGTTCAGACTTAAAGACACTTTGCCAAGCGGTCAATCAGTAAAGGAGAAATTGTTGGAATTACATCCTGATTCAATTCCTGCGAATAAACACGTCTTACTCAGAGCTCCACTGGATAACATTGCTGATCATCATCCTGTTCGCTTCCTAAAAATAGATGCTGAAGATATTCGTTCTGCCGCTAGATCTACACGTGGTGCAGCAGGGCCTTCTGGAGTAAATGCATCTTCATGGAAGAGTATGATATGCTCTTTTGGTCAAAGTTCTAATGGGCTTGCTGAATCCTTAGCCAACTTCGCAATAACTATAGCGACCATCGAATTGAATCCCGGCGACATTGAGGCCTTTACAGTAAGCCGTCTAATTCCACTAGATAAAAATCCAGGAGTACGACCGATTGGAGTAGGTGAAGTCTCTCGAAGAATAGTAGGCAAAGTTGTGGCGAAAAGAATTTCGGAAGATATCCAGAAAGTGGCTGGTTGTGTTCAATTATGCTCTGGCCAACGATGTGGTATTGAGATGGCAATTCATTCCACAAGAGAACTCTTTGATAGTAGCGATGACTTGTGCATATTACAACTAGATGCATCCAACGCTTTTAATCGCATAAATCGTTTAGTCGCTTTGAACAATGTAGAGTTCATATGTCCTTCTTTATCCACTATACTACGAAATATCTACAAATGCCCTAATATACTGACTGTCGACAATGATTTTTTAGAATCATCAGAGGGATTCACTCAAGGTGACCCGCTTTCCATGATTGCGTTTGCCGCGGCGTCTCTTCCCTTGATTAATGTTCTTTCAAAGGCTGCCCCGAATACTGTACATCGCTGGTATGCGGATGACTCTAACATTATCGGAAGTGTGAAGGACCTTAAGACGATTTGGGATACTGTGCGTCGAGTCAGTCCTGATTTTGGATTTTATCTTAATGAAGAAAAGTGCCGAATGTTGGTACACGATAAGATACTTAGCGTTGCCCGGTCGATTTTCGTAGAATCTAACCTATGCATTAATACTGATGGAATTGAGATACTGGGTTTAGCTATTGGTACAAAATCATATACAAATATGTTTATAAAAAGGAAAATAGATGAATGGTCTACTTGCATAGAGAGGTTGATACTAGTAGCCGACGAAGATCCTCACTTGGCTTACGTCGCTCTGACTCAAGCACTACAACACAGCTGGAACTTCATACAACGAACTATACATGTCTATTCAGAAGCATTCGCAAACTTGTCGAAAATCATAGTATCCTGCCTTGTTCCCAAGATAACTGGCGTCGTCGATATAGATCGATTTAAAACAATATTAAATATCCCTTTGCGGTATGGTGGTTTGGGAATTTTTCTGCCTCAAGATGGATCTGATCTGGAATTCGAAAATTCGCGCCGAATGTGTCAACCGCTGATCAATGCATCATTTGGCCCCTTGTTGGCTTAACAGCAGCAACAAATCGCTTTGGATATTCACAATCAACGAAATAATTTTTGGAATATTAAATTACAAACATTGGAAGATAGCAATATTATAAAAGCTTTAAAATTTGCTGCTACGTGTGGTGCGTCAACATGGTTGTCTGCAAAACCGATGGAAGCATATGGTTATCGACTCTCAAAGCTCCAATTTCAAGACGCTCTAGCGACAAGATATGGTTGGACGCCTCCGAAACAACCAGATCAATGTTTATGCGGTTCAAAGTTTGAGCTCCGTCACTCTCTTTCATGTAAGGTCGGTGGTATGCCAATAATACGACACAACTTCCTTCGGGATCTAATTGCAAAAGAGCTAAAAGGGATTTGCGACCCCGTTTCTCTTGAACCTACACTGCAACCGCTTCCAGACGGAGTAACATTCGCAACAAATTCGACAGCCAGGGAACATAACGCTAGAGTAGATATTTCTTGCTATGGGTTGTTTAGTATTTCGGAGCGGTCCCTATTGGACATTTGCGTTTACAATCACCTTGCTTCGTCCTACTCAACATCAATGCCACAAAATCACTTTCACTACCACGAACAAAGGAAAATCGGAAAATACGGTGAACGTATATCACGATTTGAAAGAGCTTGTTTTTTTCCTATAATTTTTGCAGCTAACGGTGGAGCTGGTGAAATAGCTTCAAAGGTGCTACGACAAATATGCAGGCGTCAATCTATAAAATCTACTCGGCCATACAACGAATGCATGCGTGATTTGAGGATCAAAACGGGACTAGCGCTAGCAAGAGCAGCATCATTACAAGTCCGCTGCACTCCGTTGAGTAATTTGTCGGGACAATGTGCTTGACAGTGCAAGAAACTTTTCTAGTTTGTAGAACATTTTACTTCTTTTTTTTTCTTGAATAAATCTTCTCTTCAAAAAAAAATTATTATAACATACAAGACAAAGCCTATATGGCTGTTCAGTCTGCTCACGAAAAAATAAAATAAAAATTAAACAAAATGTAGAATTGATAGAGTTAAGAAAATCAGGGATACGATAGCTTCTCCATATTATCGATCTGTTCCAGACATATTCGCAATCGCTTCTTAAATAAAGTCAGCGTTGTGGAGGCAACAACGTATTCAGGAAGACTATTCCACACGTTAACTACACGTCTTGACAATCTTGTGACAGGCGATAGTTTCCCAGTATGCTGTTTAAAAATTGTCATCGAATGATGTCGCCTGGATCTATTATTACGACACACCATAATATTTCGAGGATATCCATCAAATTTGTGCAATAATTTCCACGTTGCAACCAAGTCGATAAACATTAACCTCACCTTCATGTCAAATATGCCAATCACTTTAAGTCTCTCACGATAAGGTAAATACTTACAGTCTGGACATAAACGGGTAATACGGCGAAGAACTCCATCGACAGCATTCAGTTCAGTCCGTGTACATGGGAAGCAAGATGGAGAGCAATACTCAAGTATTGGTCTCAATAACGAGTTAAACAGCACCCTGAACGACGATGGATTTATTTTCAGAAAGCAATTTTTGATAGTGTGCATCATTTTTCTAGCTTTGCCTAATTGAATGTTGTAATGATGTCGTGTCTTTAAAGATGAATCGATCAAAATACCAAGATCACGATGAGTCGAAACTATCTCAAGTTCTTTTACACCAATGAAGTAGGTATGACATCCTTTGCGTCCACGACCCAATCTCATATTCTTACACTTTTCCAGGTTTAATGATACTCCTGTAGTAAGACTCCATTCATACACTAAATCCAGGTCACGCTGCAATGACAAACAGTCTCGTTCAGTCGAGATCACATTCCATAACTTCAAATCGTCAGCATAGGCTAAGTGTGGTACATTAAGCGATCTCAACAACTCGTTGATAAAAATGCAAAATAATAATGGCCCGAGAACCGTTCCTCGAGGTACACCACGTATAACACTGCGTTTAGATGAAAAAGCATTACCTACTCTTACACAAAATTGTCGACCACTCAAGAAGTTCTCAATCCAACGAGTCAGATAGTAATCTACACCAATAGATTCGAGAATACTTATTAATTCAGCATGTGGAACGCGATCAAATGCCTTGGAGAAATCCAAATAGACGACATCGACAACCAATCCACATGAAATTGCGTCAGCCCATTGTTCACGAGCACATAAAGTATTCGTTAGACATGAGCGGCCATGCCGAAAACCGTGTTGAGAGTCGCTCAAATAGTTTATTGAACCCAATACATTTATTAATCTTTTGTGAAGAATTCTCTCAAGTACCTTACTTACAGTAGATGTTAAACTTATGGGCCTAAAATCACTAACATCGCAAGCATTTTTCGTTTTCGGAAGTGGTACCACAATCGCCGATTTCCAATCATTTGGAATTATCGACGTATTGAGAGAAACGTTGAATAATTTGGAAAGCGGATATGACAGGATACATTTCAAGAGCTTAAGGATATAAGTGGGGATATCGTCAGGACCAGCTGACACGCATTTAGCTAACCTTGATAGCTCTATCTCAACTTCCTCCATCGTGATAATTATATATGGACTCTGACAGATTGATGAACCATTACAAATATTGACTTTATAAGCATCATCCCTATTTAACGATAGTGCAAACACATCAGCGAACGCCTCAGAAATTTTCATAGGGTCTTCAACTAATTCGTTTCCGATATGAATGCGTCGGACACTAGAATTAGATACTCTTGATCGACAAACATAATTCCAAAATCGCTTGGGTGTGTGTCTTAAAGACATAGCAACATCATTCTCGTACAAGTATCTCTTTTTTGATTTTAAGCGATTGCATTTATTGCGTATTAGTTTGTACTCACTATATAAAGCATCACTCTTACTACAGAGACTCCACGCCTTATTTCTCAACCTTATACAACGCTTTAGTTCGCTATCAAACCACGGAGGTTTATCAGACCTCTTACGCTTGGAAAATACACGCATGGGAGCAAATTCGTCTAGGACTTGAATTACCCTACTTTTGATAGACTGCCACATGCTCTCCACATCATCATCATTACTTACAAAAGAAATCATTTTAGCATATTCAATTATCTCATTATCTGGGATAACTTTCCGTACTCGCTTCTCAACAATCTCTACACTGTCTGATCCGGTCGAATTAGTAGGAATCAGAAACTTGACCACCACATGATCGCTTGAACTAATTGGAGGTTATTTGTCAATTGAAGAAATATCATATTCAAGTCTAGTAAACAGCAGGTCAATCTTCGAGGATGATTCTGCGGAGAAACAAGTATCAAAATGAACATGTTGAATAAGCAACATTTCATCATACAATAAATTACATAACGACATAGTATATTTATCATAAGTTGCAATACTGGAGAGGGCGGAATTGTATGAATGCATGTTAAAATCACCAAAGATAAAAAATTTATGGCACTTGGGTATATTCTTAAGGAAATCAATAAGAGCGAACGATATTGCGCCCGGAGCACGATATACTATACATAAAGTAATAATAGCACTCTTAGATTGCGTAATACTCAACTGTAGAGCCTCGGCAGAGCATGAATCATCAATGAATTTTACGGCTGAATTAACAATCAAACTCACATGCACATAGAAGGCAACTCCACCACCGCGTCCATGGGCTCGATCAGATCTATAAAGAGCGAATTCAGGTATGTGAACCATATCATCAGATATGTCAGGATGAAACCAACTTTCACAAACTCCAAAGACATTGACATCATGACAACGTATCCAATACCTAATCTCATCCAACTTATTAACTGCGCTACGTGCATTTGTAAATGCAATTTTCATGGAAGACGAAACATCTCGACATGGACTAGCTGTTGCTAGTACAGTAATCAAAGATCCACACATGCTAGAGGATACCGATCTATCTACAGTTCTAATGGTTTCCAACGGACAAATGGCTTTCGACGAACAACTCGAAAATTTCTAATGCATAGATCTTTCTCGCCTAATAGTAAACGCTTGTGAAGCTCGTTCCTCGCATTTTTCAGTTTTGAACGATCGTCAAAAGATAGATCTCTCAAAATACGTATTGAGTTTTTTTCGAGACGATGAGCCCGACTAAATATATAATTTGCATGAGTTGACGAATCTACCACAACATTTAACAATCGCGGTATGTTTGAACTGTTTGTTCGCCTTCCCAGCCGGAACAAACTTCTAACCACAATCTCCTTAGCTATATCTTTATCGTTAGCATGGAATATTTTATTCAGAACTCCTCTTATCGCACTAACATCATCGTTTACTCGCTCCTGTGACACAGAAGAATTTGATTCAGATAGATTGGCGAAAAGAATGCACCTGTCCCTTGAAGCGCTTCGATTTTTCTTATACACTATGTGAGAACTTTTGAACTTAGAAGACACAGAACTGGGTAACTCGTCCTGTGAAAGATTATCAGTAGGTTCATTGAACTTAAGTGAATTCTCATGTACACGCACTGAGCTTGCCGTGATGCTGTTTTCAATCAACCGTTCTTCCAATGCCGATTTTGTTTTTCGCAATATACGAACGTTGTTTCTAGGACTTACCGTTCTATCACAGGTTACATTTGAAGATGCGATACCAGATTCAAGTTCAACGGGTAAGTTAGTTATTTCCTTGAAATGCTGCGATTCGTGAACGGAATCATCCACATCAAATTCACATACTTCCATAGTGTGTTCATCACCGTGAACACCAACATGTGATATATTTGCCTGTCCACTAACGCATCCCATTTGCATGAACCTAGACGCACAGCAAAATCCACATATATATTTCTTGATAGTGTAGCTGTTACGCAACGAAGTTAACAGAGAAACTGTCGTCCAAACACTGCAGCCGGGAACATCACAAGCCACCTGCAGACTACCGTATTCCTCTTCGCTACCAGTGATATGTGATGCATCATGTTTGCTATCAGCCTTAGTCCGCCCATTCCTATAAGTATCGTTTTTATTTTGACCTTTTTTACCATTTGTGAAGAAAAATCACAAATATGATATGCGCACTAGTCAGAGCCCTTGTATCTCGGGATGACTGCTGGAAAGTCGATTGTGTGTTTAAGATTTGTAAGTAGTTCTTTTAGTAAGTAATTCTTTTCAATTTTGTAGATTCGCTTGTAAGAACTTTATCAATGTAAATAGTTATTTGTTAGCAGCTTATAATGAATATCGAAAATGTGATGTATTGATTTTTAACAAATCCAAAAGGCTATTCAGGCAGAGTTGTATTTACTTTAGATCTCAAATGTATGTTATTTTATTGTAAGATTTATAATAACCAAGACTAATGTTAAGGAATAAAAGAATGTTGTATTTACTTTAGATCTCAAATGTATGTTATTTTATTGTAAGATTTATAATAACCAAGACTAATGTTAAAGAAATAAAAGGTGAAACTGTCCTTATCGTGATTTAATAATTGCCTTGAACTTCTGGACGGAACCGCTGTCGATTGTCGATGCATGAAGATTGTTCCACAGGTCAGCAATGCGATCACTTATCGTAACACAATTTGTTTTGGGACGGAGCCTGCGCTTTATCATAAGTCTGTGGCCTCGTAGTCGACCCGGTGGACGAATTGTAAACATAGACTTCGAAACATGTCCAGGTATAGACAGTGACCGCCATACATACACTGGGTCGGCGTCAGACAGCGAACGTTCAACAGTGTGTACATTCAACAATGCCAGTCTCTGGGTATAGTTAACACCACGCACTGAAGACACAAGATGGGTTGCTTGTCGTTGGCTGATGCATTGGCCGGTTTGACAAGAGGACTTGTATCAGGTATTGTACCAAAAGGTTCAACTACATCACTTGTAGCCTCCAGGTTAATCGCAGTTGCAAAGAATAACGGAATCCGACCCATAGGGGTGGGCGAGGTGTATCTTCGGATTATTTCAAACGTGATTCTCAGAACAATTTATATGCATATTCAGAGCGTCGCTGGTACTATGCAATTGTGTGCAGGACAGATGTGGAGCGGAATACATAGTACATAGTTTACGATCGTCTCTAATGGAAAAATGTGATTCTTGTATGCTTCTAATTGTAGCAAAGAATGCATTCAATTGTGTAAATCGTAAGATGGCACTAGCAAACATTATTATTATTAATTGACAACGAATTGAGCCGATACTCTACAAGTTGCTTCACAAAATAAAAAGAATAAAAAGAATAAGAGTCGTTTTGTCCCTCCCTCATCAGATAAACTACTGAAAATCCCACCGTTGTCTTGAGAAGGAAGGGTCATCATCCAGTAGGGCGCAAAAACTTGAAGCAGTAGACGACAAAACGGTCGCACTCTAAAGCGAATTCCAAGATCGTACGACTCGTTTGGCAAAGCAGGAAACTGCATGCATGTACCTTTGTGTTTTCAGCATCAGGGGATGTCCGCGAAGAGAAGGTTGACCTCTCAGTTGCAGTAGATGTGACAGTGGATGATTTTTAGTATGCAGAATTTTCCAAACAAGAGAGAGATCTCGCTTGTCACGGATATATCGCAGACAAAGCATATTTAATATCTGGAGGCGTTTCGCGTAGCCATAAATATGCAGCCCTGAGACTAATTTAGTTGTTGATCTGAACACTTTCTCCAATGCACGACGCTCATAAGTAGTTTCGGGATAACAAGCTAGCGATGCGTATAAGATATGGCTCAAGAAAAACGCATTTGCTAAGGTATGGTAATATAACGGATCTATGCCTAACAGAGCTCGACGAGTATGCCCTATTAAGCGTTTTGTGATGCAACACACGTAGTCTGAATGCTTTCGAGTGGATAAGTCAGCACAAACCCAAACTCCCAAATCTTTATATGAGTTGGTTATTTCGATACTAATTGAACCAAACTGGTACTCACCTCCAAGATGATCACATGATCTTGGTGATATACGCATACATGTACATTTAGCGGAATTGATCCTCAAGTGATTTTGTATAGACCAATTGGATATAACGTCGACGTCGCTTTGTAAATGCTGTTTGTCAAGATCGGAAATAATAGGTCGCCAAACTTTAAGATCATCTGCATATAATAAACTGAATGAACTGATATTTGGTATCAAATCGTTGATATAAAGACTGAATAAGATGGGACCCAATACACTTCCATGTGGAACACCTAACAACACTGGAAATGGACTCGACAGCGACTCATTTACTCGTACGACACTGTCGGTTGGAAAGGAATACACGAATCCAGTTTATGATCCTCTTATCAAGATGAATGTGCTCCAACTTCTCAATAAGACGCGTGTGATTAACTGAGTCGAACGCTTTTGAGAAATCAAAGAAAATGACATCAACTGGTATGCCTTGATCATAATAGTGATACCAATTTTCACGTGCATGTACAAGATTAGTGAACGAGATGTACAAGATGAGTGAAATTACGGAGGATATAAGGCAATTAGTTGAAATTCCTACATCTGTCAGAGGCATGGGGATTTTAAATCCTTGCGAGCTGGTAATCCAGGAATGGAATTGGTCTAAAAAATGTGTTTACCTTTATTAAATGGATACGTAGGATAAGAATCGATACCTTAATTATATTTCCAAACTTGTCCACCTTTTTAGACGTTTTGCTAGTAAGTTCTGTATAATCATTTGTTGATCTAGTGTCAATTTTTTTATATGCTTTTTAAAAACATTAATAATGATACATGAAAAATGTATGTCCGCCTTTGCTTAATGTGTTAACGAACATGTATTCGGAGGATCCTATGATGATAGGAGACGATATAATATTGTTTCGCGAAGGGTTCACGCAGGGTGTTCCTCTGTCTATGGTTGCATTCGCGGCTTCTACAATTCCTTTAATATTGTGCTTGAAGGATGCCTTTCCGTCTGTCCAACAGATGTGGTATGCAGATGATGTATCTTGCATTGGGGAGGCCGTTGTTCTTTACCAATATTTTGAAATGATGAAGGACATTGGTCCGTATTATGGTTTTTACATCAATACTTAGAAATGCCAGTTAATCTCTCGCTTTAATAATGATATAGCAAGGTCAATATTTGCGGGTAGTGAAATTCTAGTTTCACACCTAGGCGCTGAAGTTCTTGGATGTCCAATCGGATATGACGACTATGAGCGGAAATGGGTGGAACATAAGGTCGATAAATTGAGTAAGATGGTTAGACGCTTATTATTAATGTTTCAACAGCACATAAAAGCATGGATTAATTGGCTGGTTCACTGCAGAAAAAAAGAAAATATAATAAAAGTATCACAAATACGGAAAAGCAGCTTTCTCCATGGCATCCTCCATCCGTAATTTTTTTGAATTCGTTGATATTGCTACTGAACACTGTTGACTCTCCAAGCCTATTCCACAGAGATACAACTTGCCGATCAAATTGGACAGCTCGTGATTTTCTTATCCTTTCACGTCGCAGGGTTAAACCATGGCCTCGGAGGATATTGGATGAGCGCAAATGAAGACAATCTCGAAGTGGATGATCCAAATCATTAAGAATTTGCCAGACCATACTCATATCGATGTACCGGCGGGTCCACGTGACAGGGTACGACAAAAATTTCAGTTGCGGTGCTAGCTTGGTAGCTCTATGAAGTACCCTCTCTGAACTAATATGTTCTTTTGAATTTTGGGGATACACACACGGCGCAGCATATAGAAGACGGCTCAACACATGAGCAAAGATTAGCGGACGTAGGGCAAATTGATTGAGTGCAATGAAAGTGCGTCGAAGTTGACCGATTATCCCCAACGCATTTGAACAAGCATGTTCAGTATGTGTGACGGTACTCAAATCACTGTTTATCAACACTCCCAAGTCCTTATATTTGCTCACTCGTTCTATATCACTGCTTTGAAAGCTATAATTAACTAAAGATTGAGCATTTCCGCCACTAACACGTAAATGTTTGCATTTTGATATATTTACAATCAACCTATTGAGCAGAGCCCAATTTTCGACTTCATCGATATCTCGTTGCAGTTTAACTATATCATTGGGTGAACGAATTGCCCGCCAGATTTTCAAATCGTCTGCATATAAAAGCATCACAGAATCAATAAATTCCGGGATATCGTTGATGTAGAACTTATCGAAAATATCCGAAACATGTGCTCAAGAGACGTATCTAGCTTTCATCTTTGCGTTACAACATAAATGGACATATGTTTTTCGTGCGTGCAAATGTTTAAAATCATGGTTACAATTACTAGAATTGGAAATTTGAAAAAGCTTATTGCCGGGGATACTGGGGATGAGTGAAATTACGGAGGACATAAGGCAATTAGTTGAAATTCCTACATCTAGCGGAGGCATGGGGATTTTAAATCCTTGCGAGCTGGTAATCCAGGAATGGAATTGGTCTAAAAAATGTGTTTACCTTTATTAAATGAATACGTAGGATAAGAATCGATATTTTAATTATATTTCCAAACATGTCCACCTTTTTATACGTTTTGCTAGTAAGTTCTGTATAATCATTTGTTTATCCAGTGTCAATTTTTTATATGCTTTTTAAAAACATTAATAAATGATATATGGTATTCTATTGGTCTGCCTCTCGTAAAGAACGTGAAGGTGGAGATTGCCCAAGTTTTCCAGATTCGAAGTTGCAATGAAGAAGATATACCTAGTTTCCTTGCTCTCTTATAAACCTCTCGGCTTGACGCAATCTTTTTTAAATACAATTACATGATGGCGTTCTGATAGAAAACGGTCGAAGAGATAACCGAGTATTCTTACTCTCCGAGGAAATATCTCTCATGGAAAGTGTGATATTCGATGTTTTGTTAAAAATTGTAATAATTTGATTCTTTAATGTTTGTCGTGTTTTTGGATGAATTCGCACAAACTATTATTTTTGTTTTGTTGATGTTTAGCGTGAGTCCTAGTTGTGAAGCTCTGGTTGTAACTCATTTACGAAAAAAGTAAATGCTTCTATTAATATTTTACATGTTATTATTATATTTTCGACAACAAAAAGAGCTTGAACAGCTCGAACATGTTGGTACACAACAGGGAAAACAGAAGAAAAATTAAAAAATGAAATAAAAAACATAATAATGTGCAATTCAGTCATGACGACAAAGCATCCTGAGGTGATTTCGCAACCGTCGTTTAAAACTCCCCTGGTTACCATTTACCGTCACAGCAGGTAGATCATTCCAGATAGGTACAATTCTATCATGGATTGTTGATATTCGTTTATTGCAGGCTCGTCTTCTCTTTAGCATATAGTTGTGACCACGTGGGCGATCGTTGGTTCTTAGCTCAAACGTGTCCTTGCAACAGTGTCCTGGGGTGGTCAAGCACCTCTACACGAACATAAGATCATTACATTTTAGTGAAATTTTCACTGGGGGAACGTCAAGACAGCGCAGGCGTTCTTCATAAGGTAACGAACGTATGGACTACACTAAATGTGTGCATCGATGGAGAATGCGTTCGTAAGCGTCCAGCTCAAGCTGGAACTGAGGGTGAGCAATGACGGACCCATACAGCATGTGTGGGAGGATTGCGCATTGGTAAAGGGTACGCAATTCCACAAAATCAAGATGACCGAACACCCTGCGTACTAGACCAAGCAGAGGAACGCACTTGCTTACAACATGATCAACATGAAAGCGGGATCCTAAGTCACTAGTTACAATCACACCCAGGTCCGACATTTGCGAGACCTTTACAATCTGACAGCCATCAATTCGGTAGCTACCACTAAAGGTCCCTTTTCCAATATGTAAATGGGAACATTTCGCAGGGTTCACTTTGAGTCCGACAGCATTGCACTATCTAGAAATTATCTCGACATCTTTCTGGAGTATAGTTACATCACTGGGACTATACAATGAACGCCATATTTTGAGGTCGTCAGCGTACAGAAGACACTGTGAATTTGACAGAAGGGAGTGAGTTGATGTAGACGTTGAAGAATAGTAGGCTGATTACACACCCCTGAGGAACCCCTATAAACAAAAGACGTCATTCATACAAGACACCGCCGATCTTGACTGCGAAGAAACGGGATGTTAGGAATGAATGCAGCCATCTATGGATAGGACCTCTGATACCGTAGTGCCAAAGTGCTGAGAGTAGAATGTCATGTTTTACACAGTCGAAGGCTTTAGACAGATCAAAGAAAAGCACATCGAGTTCAACACCTGATCGCATGGAATCAGCCCGACTGTATCTTGATGTTGCAAGATTGATGATCGTAGATCTGTTCTTCCTGAAGCCATGCTGTACATCACTGAATATATTGAGGCTTTCAAGGTGGAAAGGGGAGCTTTATCAATTAGTATTTCGAGAAATTTACAAGCCACACAAGTGCGACTGATAGGTCGGTAATTATTCACAGAAGTACATTCGCCCTTCTTGAACAGCGGAAGAACCAAAGACTTCTTCCAGTCATTAGGAAGTATGCCGCTAGATATCGAGCACTAAAATAATTGAAAAAGCGATGTACATAAAATATCAGCTGATTCATAAAAAAGTAAGGGAGACAGTCTGTCAGTAAGTCAGACAGTCTGTCAGACAGTCAGTCTAGCAGCAAGTGAATTCGGCAGCTGTCTCAGAACTTCCAACACGTCTCGCTTGATAAAATCGAATACGCATGATCTATGATTCGGGAGACCAGAGCACCGGGTATAGTTGAAAGACGAAGGGACCTCGGATGCGATATTTGAGTAGTGAATACTGAATTCCTCTGCTATGATCTTCGGGTCATTCAGAATTGTCCCTTGTACGTTGGCTAGACATGGAATTATATTTCGGGCTTCAGATGGGACCTGAGATATTTGAAGAAACGGGATGAGTTGCCCACGCAACAGCGGCAGAGGGAATCAATGAAATGCTTGCGCTTGGATATTTTTAACGATGTTGCAAAGTTTCGTTCCTGTTTGTACAGTCGGTAGGAACAATGGCCATTTTTAAATTCTTGGAATTTGCGGTCACGCAACTTTATGGCACTGTTGACCTGACGATCAATCCAGGGTGGACGAGAGGCAACAATAGAGGATCGTTTAACCGGGCTATGATAGCTAATGGCAGCCTGTAGAGTACACTTGAAAAAATCCCATGCAAACTCAATTCCGTGTAGTGAGGGATCTGGCCATACTACTCGGAACAGCGACTCTCTCAGTTTACCATAGTCGGTTTTGTGCATATTTAAGGAGTGGCATGAAGTGCGAGAACGACCCATTAGAGAACACTGAACGGATAAAAGACGGTGATCGCTGCAGCCGAGAGGAGGAAAGTACTCTATATGATTCACCAGATGCTCACTACTAGAGAGACATAGATCTAAAATTGAGCGACTTGATTCTCGAACACGAGTGAATTCTCTTACATGCTAAGTAAGGTCGAGAAAGATGAAGGTATCTAATAAGCTTGAAGAGTTGACGTCACAACGAGAAGTGGGGATCATCAAGTCCCAATCGATGTGCGGCATATTGAAGTCGCCCAGAATCAATGTAGGTGAACCAGATGATGCGTGTATGAGTAATGAATTGCAAATATCGGAGACGGGCTACGAAGGGGGGCCATAGAACAGGCCTATAATGAAGGCACCAATTGCAGTGTCCCTAGAAGTGGCCCACAGAAAGTCAGAGATGATATCTTGCCCACACGAAGACTCAATGGTTTTGAAAAATAGGGGATCTTTAGCATAAGGAACGACGCCATCGCCCCTGGATGATAGTCGGTCTGCGCGTAAGTGTGTATATTTATCGAGTGCTATTTCACTGTCTAGAATATCTGGGTGGAGCCACGTTTCAGTGATTGCAATGATGTCTGGCTGAAGTTTGGATGACCTTAAACGTAATTCGTCGATTTTATTGCATAAACTGAGAGCATTCAAATAAACAATGTGAAGTTTATGGCAATGAGTACTAGACGATGGGTGCCTTGGTGGGTCGACCACAATAATAGAGCGTAAATTGTTCACATAGCAGAAACGCTCGTTGCGGTAGCGTCGGAGAGATGGGAAAGGGCAGCACTAGGTGAAACCGGGTTGAGTTTTGCGTGGAATGAGGTAGAAATTCTTCGTCGCACCACCCGAAAATCCTTAATGGTTAAATTCGTATGATTCTTCGACGACGTTAAATTCGTATGACCAGCTTCGATTCTTCGACGCAACTCTAATTTAGCCTCTCTTAACTTTAACCTGTCGTCATAAGAAAGGTCTCTAAGGATCCTAATTTGAGAGCCTTTCAGATGGTACGAATGTGAGACTATGGTGGCACAATCATCGCGCGAATGGAAAATCACTTTCAACAGCCTTGGACCTCCCTTAGACTTCCACTGAATTGGAAGTGTGAGGGAGGTCCTCATGCGCTTCCCTAGTCTAAGGACATTGCGAACACGGACTTCCACTGAATTGGGAAGGCATGAGGAGACGACATGGGAAAGAATCAATTTTACGGCCTGTACATCATGGTGGATTCTTTCCAAATGATTGGAGGACTTTGACTCAACTACATTTGCTAAAAGGAGAGCCTGAGAGCGATCGTAGCTACGCTTAGTGGCGCTCGATCTAGTAGGCACACCAAATCCGCCGCACAAACTAGTCCCAGAATCAACAGAATCGGCGGGAGCTTTGTCCGTATTTTCGACCCCACTAAAGTGTGCCGTATTGTTTAAACGAGCAGGCAACCGTGGAAGCGAATTGCCCAAAGTTGTTGGGGCTGAGAGCCCTACAGAAGAGTTTGGTGCTGGGGACTAGCAACCAACGTAAGGTAGAGAATTTTCGGCTGCATGCAAGGACAGCAGTGGAAAGTGTGTTGGTGGATTTGATGTTCGTGTGGCTCGGTTACTCGACGCATCATTAGAATCGTTCCGAAAGTCGTGAAGTATGACTTTCTGGGCCGTTGTGTCTATCTTCGGCGCAACATCCTTTGATACATTTGATGAATACGACTCTACATCCCGACCCCTTGGGATGACGATAGAAGGAATTTAAGGAGGAAGTACAATGCTCCTGTCTGGACATACTTGAGAATATTGTATTGTGTCGGCGTCAGGAGCTGCATTTCTCAATATTCTTGAACGACCACAACCTCTCGTCCAAATGCGAGTAAGGGTAATAGAATCGCGTACGCATACCTGAGATTCACTCAATTGTCCGCCTAAAGCATCCACGACACTATTACCGCAACAAATATGGATGTTGTTGATGGCCTCGCCAATCAGAGTATTTTCTAAATTTGGCATCTTTACGGAATTCCGAGTAGTCTCAATTCCACGCTCATCACAGGTTGCAATTGACATAGAGCGTGACCTGGTAGGAACTAGTTTATTCACAGGAGAAGATTTAGACGGTGCATATTCGACAGTAGCTATGTCGGCTGTAAGCGGGAGGGCATCATCAGTTGTCTTAGGCAATTACCTATTGATCTTTAGAAGATGAATATCAGCGTCACCATGTGGCGTAAAGTCAATAGCCTAATGGGAAGAGTTTCCAGTACAGACTGCATCCGGCGCAACATGACCACTGAGCAAAACCCACAGAGGAATTCCTCATCACTGTCAATGGATTGATGATATGGTATGGACAAAGTAATCCAACGCTAACAGTCGGTTGCGTCACATGCGACTTGAACCTCTCTCTATACTCAGTTGTGAGATCGTGAGGATTATTATTATTATTATCAAGTTCAGACTTAGCCATAAGGCTTTAAGCCGATCACACAATACAGAAAAAAGATCAACCAAATGGGTAGGTTAGAAAAGGTGACAAATCAGCCTGGACGTATATCCAACGTCGAACCCTGTTTTTGAAAGCGAGGAAATTGGTGATGGCAGCGATAGGTTCAGGCAAACTATTCCAAACATCTACTGCCCGTTCAGACAGTCTGTAAAATTTTCGCAGCTTACCCGGTAATTTTTTAAAAAGCATCTTACAATGGCCTCGCAATCTCGAATTATCTCGAAATCTAACTACACCCAAAGGAAAGCCATCAGCTGAATGTACAATTTTCCAAAGTGTAATCAGATCAAGAAAAAGATACCGATACCTCACTGATAAAACGTTCAAACATCTTAATCTTGAAATAAAGCTTCCTTGACAACACATCCGAGAAGCTCGTCTCATTACACTTTCCAAGTTATTCAACTCACTCCTGGTCGTTGGAAAGGTTGCCTGTACACAATACTCAAGATGTGGTCTTACTAGGGCACAATAAAGTTTGGCGAAGATTTGCGGCGATAATTTTGCAAAAGTCATTTTTATGCAGTATAAGGCACGTATCGCTTTTAACCGCGCGTGATCACTATTTGCTCTTGTCTTTAGCGATTCGTGAATTATCACTCCCAGGTCGGGATGTTCTGAGACTCGCTTGATTGAGTGTCCATTTATTTTGTAATCGAAATGAGTTTTATCTCTACCCAATCTGATCCATACACATTTTGTCGCGTTGAGTATCAAGCCAGTGCTATTACACCAAGTCCCGATACGGTTAAGGTCACATTGTAAAAATTCACAATCCGCCTCGTTTTGGGTTGTTGCCCATATTTTAACATCGTCAGCAAATGCCAGGTGAGGACACTTTAACCTTAGGAGTAGGTCATTCAAAAAGATGATAAAGAGAAGTGGACCTAGGACCGTGCCCTGAGGAACACCCGAATGAACACGTCGAGCTGTTGACAAAACTTCATCTAATCGCACAACGAATGATCGATCCTCGAGAAATGTCTTAATCCAGTTGCAAATTGTCGTAGGTACACCGTAATGACGTAGTAGTGAATCTAAACCAGCATGTGGAACTCTATCAAAGGCCTTAGAGAAATCAAGAAATATTATATCAACTGTAAGACCCGAACTAAGAGCAGCTACCCAATGTTCGCGAGCATTCAACAGATTAGTTAGGCACGAGCGACCAGGTCGGAAGCCGTGCTGAGAATCATCAAGAATTTGATATAAATTTAGATGTTCACGTATTCTCTTCGCAATGAGTCTCTCCATAATTTTAGAAATAACACTGGTAAGACTAATTGGTCTAAAATCTGAACAAGTTAGTGCCAACTGTTTCTTTGGAATAGGTACAACAATTGCCCTTTTCCAATCATCAGGAATCCACGAATACTGTAAGCTTCGATGAAATAGAGACGTAAGGCTTGGAGCAATAATGTGCGACAGAGTACGCAAAAGAAAAGGGGATACACCATCTGGTCCTGCAGAGCCAAAACTATTTAATTTATGGAGTTCAGACTGAACTTCAATGACATTAATAGGAGATATTGGTAAGTTAGATTGTAAGTTGGGCGGGTACTGTATCTGGTCAATATTCGATTGCGAGGATGGAGATACTACAAAACTGCTTGCAAGAGCTTCCACAATAGCCTCCTTGTCAACTACATCACCACTTTCTAAACGTACACAATTAATCGTAGAAGGTAGGATTCGACGATGTCTAACGTATGCCCAAAAACGTTTAGGTGACCTGTTAATGTCAGAAGCAATACCCTCTTCAAATGTTTTTCTTTTTGAGCGTTTTAGTTGGTTGCATAGATTGCGAAGAGTTTTGTACTCACGGTGCGTAACAGTGTTACGTTGAGAGATTCGCCATAATCGATTTCTTTCCTTTATCGTAGTCTCCAACTCATTGTCGAACCACAATGGCGTTGTCGTCTTGTAAGCCCTATTTCTTATTGGTGCAAACGTATCCGAAATGGTTATGAGGTTACTGGTCACTAACGATAAATGATCATCAATTGGAAGATCAGCAGATCCGAAGTTCAGCTGATGACTATAGAGTTGGAGATCTTCCACATTTACTCGATTCCAATTACGCCTTCCGATGCCACTGCACTTAGATCGTCGTTGTAAAGTGTGAGCAATCTGTACTGAAATCACACAATGGTCACTGGTTCCTAAAGGAGACTCGAAATCAACTCTGATTACATCTTCAATGCGCTTGGTAAACCCAAGATCTAATATTGTCTCTGGTTGAGACGATATACATGTTGGCTGATTAATATGTTGGATCAGGAGAAGCTCTGCCAGCAAGAATTCAGCAAGCTCGCAGTTTTCGACATTATAGTAATACCGGTTGTTACTAATCCAGTTAACTTGAGGAAGATTAAAATCCCCAATAAGGAAGAAATAATTTGAGGAGCAGAATGATCTTAACTGATTTTTCAGAAGATCTAACTGTGTATGAACTGAGGGTGATCTGTATACGACGCAAATATCTATTGAACAATGAGTATCATTGACGCAGAATGACAATAACTCGAATGAATAGTGATCATCGCACAATTCAGTAATCTTCGTAATTGATAAGGTGTTTTTAATATAAGCAGCAACACCCCCGCCACGACGACCTGCAACTCTATCTGCTCTCAAAAGTCGATACCCAGAGATAGCCATAAGGTCATCATTAATTTGATAATGAAGCCATGACTCAGAAATGCAAAACACGTCAAAATCTTTAAAAGATATAAACTGCTGCACTTCAGACAATTGAGCAGGTAAGCTTCTGATATTGGAGTAACCTACCACCAGAGGACATTCATTATTACATATTCTCTCTGAACAATTAGATGGCAACTTCCTTTCCAAACATATATCCACTAGATGTCCAATCATGGCGTTGTAAGGTCTAGAGAAAGATTGATCGATCTCCATCGAACTGCAGGACGCCACCTCACAACCCGAAAATTTCGAATGCACAGATTCGATTCACCGTTTTGCAGCCTGTAATGAAGTTCCGCCTTGATATCCTTCAATTTTTGCCTGTCTTCGAGAGAAAGATCACGTAAAATTCGTATTTTGTTACCTTTAAGTCGATAACCACGGTCTAAAAGACACTTTGCTTGCTCTGCCGATCCTAACACAACCTTTAGCAATCGTGATCTATCGTTTTTCTTACCCAACCTATAGAGCTGCCTTACTAAAATAGACGATGCGACCTCTTCCTCACCTTTTTCGAGCAAATTAGAAAAGAACACACGTAAACCGGCAATATCATCATCAAGCCGCTCCTGTGCACTTGAGGCTGATGACTCATCTAAACCCCAAATAAGTATGTTACAGCCCCTATTTAATGTATGATTGCGATCTGTGTGACTTTTATTATCAAAATACGTTTTTTTGCTGAAAGAATCGCTGCCGTCACCACCCTCATCCGGTTTGCTTCTTGCGTCTCGCCCTTGTTCCATCTCATTTGAACAAATACACTTGAAAGCTGAGTGAACATTATCTATATCGACGTCTGTATCATTGTGTGAAGCTCGTTCATCGGTGACTCCAGTTATACCGATTTCATTGCGATAATCATTAATCACCGATATAGACGATACTTCGTAATTGTCCGATACCTTCAAAGCATCATTGTCCAGCGACACCGACGGCTCACCACTAACAACCGATATTGACGACGCACTATTGCCTTCAAATTTCTTACTCAACGTTTGCATCACGCGTGAATTTGGATGACCTTTTTTCCAGATACGGGATGAACTTGGTATTTCGCTATTTGTATTTTTAGTGTTCTGAACGTGAAACTCTTGAATGGGTATATCTTTATAGGTATCTGATTCGCCAGAACTTTGTACTTCCCGATCGATGCAACTTTTTGAATATGTGTTCCTTTCCGAAGCATTTGTAGATATTTTCTCGTCACAATGGCCCTTCAAATGAATTAGCAAAGATGCGCAGCAGTACCCACAGTAAAATGATTTATTCGATAGCGCAGATTTCTTTTCCTCCGGAAACGATACACTTGTCCACACACTACAATCTTCACTAGAACATTGAATCTGATGATCCACAAACTTTGTTGCAATAGCTCGCTTTGTAGTCTTCCTCTGTTTGACCATGATGTTTGATATTGGTTCTTCGGTATAATTGGAACCAATAGTTGTAAGATGTTGTAATTGTATGTTTATTGTAAGAGTTTCAAATACGTGTCGTCGGCAAGTCGTTGTATAATAGGTAACAACAATATATTGTATGTTTATCAGAAACCAAATTTTTTTAGGTGATCCCTGTGGTACTCCTTTTGTCGTATAGAAAAACTTCTTTTCACTATCATCTTGATAAAAATACCGTTTTGTCGTCAACACATTATAAACGCGGCTGATTAAGTTGCAGGGGAAATTGAAAATCGTCAAGGTATCAATAATACTGTCAATTATGCATCGGTTTAGTTAAGGTAGTACTTCCAGACGTACGTTTTCGTTGGCATATTTGTCATTCGTTGTAAGTAGTTATGTAAGTTTAATTAACCAATTATTGTAGTTAAATTGTATGAATATTAGATTGTAATTTGCTTGAACAGTTGTAAATTTTCTTTCAGTTGTAAATTATGATCGTTGAAATATCGGACTGTGTATATTAATTGCAATTAGTGTAAGTATTTAGTAATCAAGACAATTTTTTAACCAGCGTTTTCTGGAGTTGTTCTTTGTATTTATGTAAGAACTTTAATAAACAAGACTTTTTTAACGTCAATTAAAGGGTCAATGTTGACCCTTTAATAATAAATGTCGCGTCATCCGCATACATGATACAGCTAATATTTGGAGAATATGTTTTAGAAATTAATATTGAGCTTAACATAATTAGTACTGGAGATAGAGGTGATCCCTGTGGTACTCCTTTTGTCGTATAGAAAAACTTCTTTTCACTATCATCTTGATAAAAATACCGTTTTGTCGTCAACACATTATAAACGCGGCTGATTAAGTTGCAGGGGAAATTGAAAATCGTCAAGGTATCAATAATACTGTCAATTAAGATGTTATCGAATGCAGCTTTAAAATCAATTGCAATCAACAATCTTAAAAAGTTCTGACAATTAATCATTGAGCTATAAATGTTCGCGGTGGCAGTTTGTACAGATTTACCTTCGGTGAACCCATGAATACATTTGGGGATAATATCATATTTTTTTGATTAATAATCGTATTTTAGCTGTCAAGGCTCTTTCGTATATTGATATCAGTGCATTTTGAATGGCAATCGGTCTGAGCTGTGATGGCTCTTTAATTGACTTCGTTAATTTTTTGCTATCAAAATTGTTTATGCTGTATTAATGGATTCCCATTCTTCGGCAGGACTATTTAACATTATGCTAGTCCATTTTTATCTTGAGATACTGTTCACTGCACTTGCCACTTTCGGACAGACTAAAAAACCATTGTCAGATAATTTATTTCCTCGGCCCCATACTGATAATGTGTCTAACATGCATAAATCTACTTTACCACGTATCAATGGTCTAAATGTCACTATTGGTGCTTTACATAGAGTTTCTTTCGAATGGTAGTTGATAATATTCGTCATAACATTCTCATATGAACTTTTAGCAATCCATTTCTTGGCTGCCGATTTCCAATGTGTGGTTCTATTTGCTTTGATTGTTTTCCATTAATTGTTACAATTTGGTTGACACCGTCGAATGTGTTTCGTATCCTTTTTTAATTGTCACTTGTATCGTGCTCTCCAGTAAATTTTTGACCAAGATTCTTGAAACATATCTGAATTTTCCGGCAAAATAAAATGTTTTGCTGTTTTGAAGAAGGAAGGTGTCTTTGTACTATCAAATTGACAATGAATTTGTAAACATTTAATACATACTTGCAATGCCCTGTCGAATACCATGTCGGAGCGTTCAAAGAACTCAATGAAAACTAATTTTCCTGTCAATGCAATAAACGAGGTAAGTGGAGATTTAGCTTCTCTTGAATATATTTCGGAGGGGGAACTCTCCCCGGTACCAAAATTATCCAACCTCGTGATTATCAGACTTTTGGTGCCTCTGGAAAAGCAGAACATGTTCAATGTTTTTATAGGGGCTTTGCAGATCGATTTAAAAAAGGATATTGTTCAATGCGATTAAATATTATGAATCTGAGATTAAAATCTCATTCTGCACTCCTGATCTGGCAATGTCGTACGTCGACTACTTTAAAAAAGAGCATTCGGAACAAGGTATAATTGCTTCCAAACCAATCCTGGCAACAATAAAGATAAATAACATGCCCACATACATTTCAGAACAAGATATATCAGCCTGTAATGATAAACCAAATAAGGCTTTATTCAACAATCTAGAATATAGTTATACAATATGATTACATGTTAGATTATCACAGTCTTCCCCGATTATATAATCGTCTAGGTACTTCGGAGTTCTTCTATCCCTAGGACTACGCCGTAATTCTTGAAGTCTATTATGTTCGACTTGTTGATTCTCTTCACTCCGATAGTTACCGATTCCAACTTGTGTAATATTATCAGCTCCATTCAATGATTGTCGTGATACGATTGTCGAGTCGGTTTTTGAATGCATGCCGTCTCCTTCTGATGTCCGATCAATCAGTAGCATATCGTTATCTATGTTAGAATTTGTAATAGGGTACCTGGTCAGTCTTCTTACGGACACATTCATCTCTTTCCCGCAAGGTTTCCGAATAGTAGCGTAGTTACCATTTGATTGTAAGATTTCAGCCTGCGAAAACAACGGATTTGATTTAGACATTGGATTCTGATTTAAAAGCACGTTTTCACCTGTTCCCAACCATCTCGGAACGATACATTTGTTACAAGAATTCCTTGGGAAAGAAAATAGTCGTTGATGTGGAGTCTCCCCTATCGCGGTACACAGTAAGCTGCGCAAAGATGACAAAACCAATGGCAGAACAAATTCCCATTCCGCCAGTGTTTTCCTGTGAGTTTTGAGGGCGAGTTGGGTTGTCTTCCAGATTATTCCAACGAATCGTTCGGCCTGTCCGTTACCACGTGGGTTGTAGCACGAACTGCGGGTGCAGCTAATACCGCGAGAATTTAGATACGTTCGGAATTCGTTGGATTGAAAACATGTTGCTTGGTCACTGTGAACGTTGGCTGGGTAACCAAAAACACTGAAGATTTGATTCAGGCAATTGATGACTGATATAGAAGATGTATCCTTACACGGTATGGCGAACGGAAAGCGAGAATATTCGTCAACGACACAAAGGAGATATTTGTTTTCTGTAGTTGATGTCAATGGGCCTTTAAAGTCAATGCTTAGCCGTTCAAATGGATGCGTAGCCTTGATGACATGTGCTGTTTCTGGTCTAGCGTATCGAGGCTTCAATTCGGCGCAAATTTGACACGAAGAGACAACGTCCGCAACGTCACTTTTGTCAAAAGGTAACTCATGCGAACGAACGTAGTGAAGTAATCGACTGACACCCGGATGACACAATGAATTATGCAAGATCTTAAGATCATTAACTGTTTTGCAAGACGAACATGTTATCCTAGACATTGCGTCAGCAGCTTTATTTGATTGTCCGGGCCGGTATTCAATGCCAAAATTGTAAGGTGCAAGTTCAATTCTCCATCGAGCGATTTTGTCACTTTTTATGCGATTCGACAGTTTTTGATCAAACATAAATGACACTGACCTCTGATCGGTTTTGACAATGAAATAGCGTCCTAGCAGGAAATGCTTCCAATATTTAAGAGCTTCCACAATCGCGTAAGCCTCCTTTTCCACACTCGACTGTCGCAACGCTGTTTTAGGCAAGGATCGTGAATAGAAGGCGACGGGGCAGTTGTTTTGACTGAGCACCGCGCCGATAGATGAATATGAGGCGTCAGTTTCAACAGTCAAGGAAAGATCCGGATTGTAAGCACATAAAAATGAATTCGAGATTTCCGACTTTATTTCTTCTATCTGTCGGATGACAGCACGATCGAGGGGAAAATCTTTCGATTCTACCAGTGGGCGTATCTTTGCCGAGAAAGAAGGGATCCACCTCGAATAGTAAGCGAGCATACCGAGGAGTCTCTGTAGTGAAGTGTGATTTTCCGGAATCGGGTAAGTAAGAAATGGCTTAATTCTTTCAGTGTCAGGTTTGATGCAACCATGTCGAATATGGTAGCCCAAAAAATTGAGTTGTGTCTTGCCCAAACGCGACTTTTCCGGAGAGAATTTGATGTTGAGCTGATTAGCGATGGTCGTTAGACGATCTAGTCTTTTGTCGTGTTCATCAGTGCTATTTCCACACACGATGATGTCATCTAAGTAAGCAAATACTCCTTCAAGTTGATAGTGTTCGATGAGGTTATTCATGATTCGTTGGAAAGCAGAAACAGCATTTGTAAGCCCAAAAGGAATTCGCTGGAATTCGTACAAACGTCCTGATGCTTCGAAAGCCGTGTATTTTTTATCTTCCTCCAGCAATGGAATCTGATAGTAAGCACTGGAAAGATCGAGCGTCGAAAACACGGAATGTGTTGCAATCTTCGAAATGAGGTCATCGATATTAGGAAGAGGGTAGGCATCCAAAGATGTGAATCGGATAATAGTTTGCGAGTAGTCGACAACCATTCTCTGTCTACCATTCCTATTTGTAACAACAAGAACCTGTGAGCGCCAAGGCGATCTGCTTTCTCGAATAATGCCGGATTTGAGTAAGTTAGCTACTTGGCTTCGAATAAACTCGGCGTTTGATAGTGTCTGTCTTCTTGATTTCGTGGCAACTGGAATGAGATGTTTCGGCAAATTCGGAAAAAGTGTTAATGGCTGGATTTTTATGGCAGATGCTGGAGATATGTTAGCGAGAGTTAGTCCAGGCAAATTTCCACCGAATGGGAACGTTATGAATTCATGTTCCTTCATGAATTCTCTGCCTAATATGGCATCAGCGCATAATGACGACAACAATGAAAAGCGGCAGCGTGGATAAGTATTTTTATTCAACTCAATGTTTGTTGTGCACTGTTTTGTAATTGTGGCCCAAGAGGAGGAGGACGCCATATAAACTGTTTTACAGCAAGATGTGGTTGTCAGTTGTAATTTATGTGCGATATTCGTGTCAATGAAATTTTCTGAACTGCCCGTATCTAGAAGACATTCGATTTGTTGACCATTGATTGTAATGGAAGTCAATGAACTTGGATCCTCTAAGTTGGACATGGAACATAACGCCGATGAAGTCGAGGTGGAAAATTTTAATTTTGATTGACAGACTTTGGCAAAATGACCATGTTTAGAACAAATGTTGCAAGTAACGTCTCTTGCAGGACACTTACTGCGGGGGTGATAATGATTACCGCAAAAGTAACAGCGTTTGGTAATTTTGTTTCGCAAGGCTGCGTTAATCGATTTGTCATCATCGAATTCGGAATGGGAGGGTTCGTTATTGTTGTCCGCTGAAACCGATGCTAGCATTGATCTTGTCTCGTCATTTGAAGTAAAAACGGCTGCTTGTTGTTGTGCGGCCTCTAGAGATGATGCCATTAAAACAATTTCATCGAAGTCAGTTTTATTCGATTCGAGTATCCTCTCACGTATATAAGAATTTAGTAGACCATGGACGAGGGCGTCAATGATATGGCTTCGACGGTTAGTTGCGGCATCGACATCTTCAAAATTACACTTTGTTGCCAACTCTTCAAGTTTTCTCACATATTGCTGGATATTCATCGTTTTATCTTGACGACAAGTATGCAGTTGAAATCTATTAAAAACCGCGTTAACTGGCTTCTGAAATTGCTTATCGAGTATATTTAAGGCTGAGTCGAATGTTCTAGAATCTTTGATCAGTAAGTAAAGTCTTGATGACAGTAAGTTAATGAGTACAAATCGTTTCTGGTCATCTGTTACTGTGACTTGCAACGAGAAAAAATTTTGTAGCTTTTGGCGCCAGTGAATCCATTCGTCTTGACAATCTGATGTGTCTGGATCCAGATTGAAAGGTTGAGGTATAAGAAGTTTATCCATGGAAACGTTGGACGTCAATTGTTGAAAATCCGAGTTCAACACAATTCAACACAATTGTTGAATAAATTGTAATGATAAACCAAATAAGGCTTTATTCAACAATCTAGAATATAGTTATACAATATGATTACATGTTAGATT
The DNA here is from genome assembly GCA_012934845.2 of Pomphorhynchus laevis. NCBI lineage: Eukaryota > Metazoa > Acanthocephala > Palaeacanthocephala > Echinorhynchida > Pomphorhynchidae > Pomphorhynchus > Pomphorhynchus laevis. The sequence continues at coordinate 91,493 of WNNJ02001815.1, forward strand.
ATCACACAGCCCTAGAAACTGATTACAAAATCTCTAACGTGCGCTTTATAAAAGGGATTAAAGGCTTCCCCATTCCCGTGGCGTTCTGCAATGCCCCTGTTGATGAAGCTCTAAAACTATCGATTTCGACATGCAATCCTTTTATGGGGTATAATTTGAGATTTTCAATAATCGAAACCGACTCACTAACGTACCCTCACTGCAACAATTGCCATCAGTGGGGGCATTGGTCTGCTGGCTGTTCTCTACCCCATAAGTGCGGCGTGTGTGGTACAACTGCTATACATCCTGAGAAGTGCGAAAGTAAGCCATTTTGCGCAAACTGCGGTGGTGAGCACCCCGCATGGTCAAAAAAGTGTAAAATCTTTAAAGCGTACCAAAAGAGACACAGGGGTGTGACAGCAAAACCGACTAGCTTCGTGGAAGCTGTCTCGTCTAACAAGAAAGACGACAGGATGCCGGATACGGAAATTCTTAAACTTATTGAAATGCAGCATCAGGCATCAATGATTCAACTTGAAAAATTGGTCCACAAATTGGTGGGTCAATTAGCGGAATCCTTCCATTCTCCTCCTTCTGGGAAGACTAACAATATTAAGAAGCCACCAAAATCTAAGAAACGAAACGGGTCAGCGCTGAGCATAGCTGCTCTGAAGCTTGCTCGGAAGGATTCGATCTGGGCTATGGCTAACGAGAGAAATGAAGATATCGCTCGTGGGCAAGCGACTCCATTTGTCGTGACGGGAAGCGGTAATGGCGACCTTTCCGCCTCTAGTTGCGACAAGGTGGAGGGCGTCCCACTTCGGTAACACTTACGCAATGGGAAGTAATCAAGGACCTTTTTCACTGAATATCCTTCAGTGGAATTCGGGAGGTGCTTCCGCCCTTAGCCTTCTATCTGGTAGAGATGCAGATGTTATAGTCCTTCAGGAGACGCGGTCTATCTGTCTCCCCCAGGATATTACTCGATTTATCCCTAAGCACATATACACCCACTTTACTCCTTACATAACCCCCCCCACTCCTCTTCATCTCAAGGTCTTTTAACCCTAGTAAAAAGCTCATTAAGATCATCCCTCATATTAAACTACTCTTGTCCAGCCCTATCTTGTTTAGCTATATCACTTTGTAAGAACGGTAAGCGTATAAGCATAGCCAATGTATATATTCGGCCAGGAGAAGTTCACAAGAACCGTGACATCATGGATCAAATATTGGGGAGCGGTTATGACATGTTACTTGGTGACTTCAACGACAGAACTGGTCGTTGAATTAATGCAGCACTCCGAAGAGCAAGGATCGACTATATTATTCATAAACCACCTTCCCCAACCTTTCATTGCTCTACAACAAATTCTCTCCTCGACATATTACTGCTACATAAGATGTGGTTGTTGAAACCCATTTGCACCGAGCTATCGCGTCAACAACAGACCACCTCTCATGATCTAATTCGCTGGAGGCTAGAGGACGATACGTTGCTTAGAAGAAGGTTTCACTTTGACCCTATTAGAGTGGCCTTCTTTCAGGCAGCTATTCAACTCTTTTCCAGAATTGGAATTGAGAGTTTGACCGAATTTAATTCCTACCTCTCATCGCAAGCTACCGCGATCCTTTCGACTGCCTATAAAGGTCGAATATAAAATCCTACTCCAACAAAGCTCAAGGTCCTAGCTAAAATGTTACAATCTCTCTGTTTCCGCCAGACATATGCTCTCGAATGAATATTGGAGCTCTAGGTATAGGCTCCAGCTGAGCAGGGATAGGGCAAGCATTGCTCGCCTAAACCCTTCTCAGGCTTCCTTCTGGAAGATATTCAAGAAAGAGAAGTTTGTTTGCTGGAAGGATAGAGCCTTGGTTTGGATTGGTACCATAGGCCTTGACAAAGTTTTACAGGAGTCACTCTCCTTACATAATTATGGAGCCACTCAATCTCCCCAACCAATCCCGCCTTGGTGTGACTTCAGGAGTAGGGACTTATCTGTTACAGATATCCTTAACTCCTGGGGACCACTCCCGGGCACCTCCAAATCCCACGCGCCACTCACCACTCGTGTCTGTCAGCTTTTGACATACAGTCAGAGAAAGGAGGTCGTCATCACAATGCTATTAGCCTCCCCGTCTGACATAGCGGACATCAACATCAGCCGTCGAGTTTTTTTTACCTAAAAAGAGATTAATCACTTGTCCTAAAGATCTGCGGCCCATCTCGATTCAAAACACCCTCATATCCATCTACGAGAAAGCGCTTGCGCGTAGAATCCGCGTTCATTTATGTAGGCGTAATTTGATTCCACCGAGTTTTCATGGGTTTGTCAAAGGGCGCTCGGTCCATTCAGCAATTGGTGAAGTGCATCAGTTTTGTCAGGATAATAGTCATCAGCTTGCTGTGGCTGTTTTTCTTGATTTTTCAGCTGCATTTGACCGGATCTCCATTCCCTTCGTTATCTCCTCTCTCAGGTCACTCGGGTTGCCTGCGAGAATTGTTAACAGGGTGGAGATATTGATGTACACCAAGCGGTTCTAATATGAAGACGACCCTGATGCGCGTCAGTTCTACCCTATTACGGGTGTACCTCAAGGATCCCCACTTTCTCCTATCTTATATCTTGCTGCATCCATTGTTCTATTCAAGAATTTTAAACGTGATCAACATCTAGTGGTATATGCTGATGATACCACAGCCTTGTTCTCTGGACGCAGGTGCAAAGATGTGATCTCTGACATAAGCCGTTTCTTTTTAAGATTAAAAGATCAGTTGCCCCCATCCAATCTTATTTTAAACTCCTCTAAATCACAGGTGGTAGTCTTTAATGGCGTTCCTGCCACCAAAAAGAAACTTAAGAGACTAGCACTCTCTGAACTCTCCTCCATTTTGCAGCATCAACCACTCCCCATCTTCACGAGTCGAGTAAAATATCTGGGGTTCACCGTTACGGTGAATTGGTCGCCGAAAGCTGATCTGGATAGACTTAAACGTATCCTGAAGAAAGCTAGGTGGGCTCTGAAACGGGCCCAGCATCTGTCATTGAATGGGATAACCCAAGTGCGCCTCTGGGGTACTTGGGCTATCTCGGGATTAGTCTTCTTCCCACGAGGACGTCCCCCAGAACAAAGACTAAGGTTTCTCAAGCTCCTCATTTCGAGATTACCAACCATAGTCCGCCTTAACTGGACCCTCAGGTGTGTGAGAGACCCCGAATGGTTCAGTCAGAGGGCGGGGCGCTGGTGTGGCCGAGGGGCTCAGATCCCTCTGGACCTGAGGCCGTGAATATAAGTTGAAGATTTTAAAATACACGTCGTGAACACCTTCTATTTAAAGTTTTCTTTTGCATGCTTTTGTTTCTTTAGTTTTTTTTATCAGTTATATAGTTATTAATAAAACCCTTACTTACTTGCAATGCCCTGTCAATTTCTTGTAGCGTATTTTGTTTTTGAAATTTAAGTAACAATTTGAAAGCAGCTATGTTCAAATCTGAGAAAATGAAACGATCATTAAGTTGACACATTAAGTTGACAAGACACACAGTTCATACCTTATTGTTCCAATAGCGTTGGAACATAATAATGGCCGGAACTATGAATCACCGCATCTAGATACGAATGTATATCCCGTGTCAGGCAATGAAAGGTTGGGGAAGGTGTGTAGGCAACTCTCATACATTCCAACTTATTTGTAATTGATTTTATCAAATGACCAGTGGGATCATTAAAGTCTCCGAACAAGCAGTCTACGCCTGATTCATTAATTGTGTGTATAAAATCTTTTGTGGATTTTAAATGTACATGTTTTGGCAAATATAGATATTTGCCAACTTCAAGAACATGTTATTTATTCTTATCTTGCATATATTAATTGAACAATTTTTATTACTTGAACTAAAAATCAGTTTCGCGTACCATGATGAATGTATTACCGTGGTAACACCACCTGAGTTAGTTGAAATTGGGGGTGAACAAAAAACGTCATATTCTGGAGCAATTTGGCATTTTAGACGAAAATCACTGTGACCTTTTGTTTCTTGTAAAAAATAAATAATTTGAGGATCGATTTCTCGGGATAAAAATTTAGCCCCCATACCTGAAGTTTTCTTCCCCCACAAGGAAGAAAGTTTTTAATCCCCCACAATTCCACTGTTTTATTATCATAGATTGAAAACATGTCATTTGATCTTAAGTTTTCCTCCAGGTTCCTCCATACCTGAAGTTTCACTTGTAAGATCTTTAAAAAAAGGATTTACTGTGGATAGTGGAATAATCACTTATAGATGGGGATGGATTGTTGACTGTATCTGTATTGCTTATACTGTATTCCCCATCTTTGCGATGGATCTTCAAGATTGAAAGGCGTTTCCGTTTCTTGTTTTAAGAAACAAGAAACGGAAAATTGTTTTTTTTCTTTTTTTAAGCGACGCTTTCTGGTAGATGGGTTTTGTCGTGTTTTTCTGTACCACTTTACCAGATACGTCATCAACATTAACTATCGAATTTATTTTCTGATTTATACTTTCTCCGGATATGCTATCTGACAAGTTTTGTAATAGCATTCCTATTTTTTTCTCGAAATTATTTAGCGCGTCTATAATTTTTTTATTGACTACTTTTAGAATATGTTCTTGAAACATTTCGAAACGCCTGGACAATGATATTTCGTGTATTTCATTGCTCATGTCTTTACATCCATTTTCCGTTTTTTTTTGCTGTATAGAGAAGCCATTTCCGCATAAGTGTTCAGTTTTGTTCCATTCTCTATTCTCGTACAAACATTTGTATTCCTCTCACTGTCTTCAAGTGTATCTTTGTTCTTATCCTAGAACCAAAGATGAAATGCTTTAAATTGCGGACACTTTTTATAGAAGGAACAATGGTCGCCTCCACAATTAATGTACCTCCTTTTATTGGATTTATTGCATTGCTGCGATGTGTGTTCACCTGAACTGTACGGACATCTAATTTGTTGATTGACAATTTTGCGTCCAGTGACCCCATTTTTGATCCGTTGCATTGTGGCCAATAATAATCATCATACAACTAATCCCCGGCAGGAAACGTTACGCGCATGGAATAAAAAGTATATGGCTTTGCTAGTAATCTATTGCGCTCGCTAATCTCAGTCTCTACGATCGCAACAGGAATTTTTTTATAGTCTCTTTTTGATTTTAAATGTGAAATATATCGGACATTAAATGTATCTTCAAACTCTGCTATTTCATCACTGTCTAAATCTGTACTAATATTATGCGCCATTATTTTGGTGAAAAAGAAATGATTTTTATTATTAATAATAATAAGTTTAAACTGAATGTTCATCAAGGATTTTTCTTTAGCCATAAACAGTTTCAGGATGCAATGGCGGTTAGATACAACAGCTATCCTGGAGATGCGCCTGTTATATTAATTCGATTTAGTTTTATTCTAGATTACTTTGTGTTGAATAAAACCTACTTGGTTTAAGCTACAACAATTTATTCAACACAATAAGGACTCGAATCAATGTCGCTGGATAGTCAACAAATCAATCAACTCTCACAGTCATCTGGCCAATGGTCGAACATTCGACTAGAACGATTCGATGTGTCTTCAGATGAAAGCGACAGTCAAAGAAAGTTTAAGCTTTGGAAACGCAACTTCACATATTTGCTGACGACAAGTCCAGACGTAAATCCTTTGGAATGCCTCATGATGCATGTTGAAACACAAGTCTATGAGCTCATTGTGGATTGACTGAATTTAAGGATCTCATGTCTACACTGGAGCGAATATATATAAAGAAACCTTATGAAATTCTTGCGAGGCACATACTGTTGATTCGATCACAGAAAATCGACGAAGATATAGATTCCTTTGTGCAGTCACTACGTTCATTGTCCAGAGATTGCAATTTCAAAACTGCAACCGCTGATGAGTTTAGGAATGAGTACATAAGGGATTCGTTTATACGCGGTTTGCGGTCAGATACAGTCAGGCAGCGTCTTCTAGAATTTGATCAGTTGGATTTGGACAGGGCTGTCACTGTCGCGAAATCACTTACGACCGCACAACAAAGTATCGGCTTGTATCATTTGACTGACGAATCAGAACCAGCTCAGCGGTTAAGTGTGGTGGCTGTCAACACTGAGAAGAAAATATCCTCTGTAATTAAAATGGATTCCGATAACGAATTGGGTTCAAGTCAACATTGTGTAAATCAGGTGAGCGTTACTCCGAACCGTTATACGTACGTAAAGGGTACAACATGTTATTTCTATGGAGGAAGAAAACATCAACGATTAAATTGTCCAGCTAGAATGATAACATGTCATAAATGCGGAAAACAGGGCCACTTTGCTCGTGTATGCAATTCTTCAAAACGAGATCAAATATCATCATCAGCTGTATTACTTTCATCCCTCAACGTAAATTCAACCTTTCAGCTAAAGGTCCCGATCTATATTATGAATAAGAGGTTCGAAGCATTAGTCGACACTGGCAGCTATTTGAACTTCTTGGATAGTAAAGTCGCACAGGCGTTAGGCCTTCAAGTACATCGGGAAGATACCCAAGTATATTTAGCGTCAAAAACCACAAAAAGGGTATCACATGGTTAAGCACATGGAAAGCACATGGTTAGCTTAAAGAGGTAATTCTTATGCTACCACGTAAGCACGATTGAAATCGGGACTGGTGATCTTTTGATGGATTCTTATTTATGTAATGAATAGTTGCCAGGTCACACGAGGTGAATTTCGCATTGAAAACCAGCTACAGAATCCTTCATTTATGATATCCAATTCCATACACCCTAAGGGTGCATACACCCTAAGGGTGCATGGAATTGGATATCAATAAAGGAAGGATTCTGTAGCTGGTTTTCAATGCGAAAGTCACCTCGTGTGACCTAGCAACTATTCATTACATAAATAAGAATCCATCAAAGGATCACCAGTCCCGATTTCAATCGATCTTCATTATCTCATACGGTAAAATCTATAATAAGCATGCCAGAGAAGCATCTCGGACAATGCAGTTTCTGGATATCATGATGGAAGGTTTCATATACTGTGTGAAATCTGGTAATCCTGGATTCGTAGCCTAGCAGTCAAGAGCGCAAGCCAAGTACGGAGAGCGACAGCTCGATCTCGGATATGTCAAATTTCAAAAGGCGAAGAGTTGGTAGTCAGCCTTCTGACGAGCCCGGGGCTACCAACATGTGGCAAAAAGCGGGCGAAACGAAAACGGTTGTGGCAATGGCGCCGTTAGTAGTCAGGGTGTATGGAATTGGATATCATAAAGGAAGGATTCTGTAGCTGGTTTTCAATGCGAAAACCAGCTACAGATATAGCTGGTTTTCTATATATATATATATAGCTATACAATATACAATTGCTCCACGAGACTTAAACAATAGATCTTTCTAGGTTGCTCAAAGGATGGTTGCTAAACCATCCTTTGTTTCTAGTACTGTTGGATTTATACGGTCGCTTGAGGCATTCCTACCTCAGATACAAACTACGTCTATATTATGCACCCTTGACGTGGAGTCTCTATTCACTTCAATTGTTCATGAAAATGGAGTGAAAGCAATACGTAAATTTCTTGCCGACGCAGGAACTGATGAGAGCGAAACTGAGAGTCTATCGCAACTCTTAAAGATGGTTCTTACTTCAAACATATTTAGCTTCAATGAGAAACTATATCTGCAACAAATTGGAGCAGCCATGGGTACTCCAGTCGACCCAACGTATGCCGGATTGTATGTTGCTGCGATTGAGGAGAGATACATCAGCAAATGCAAATGTAAACCGAGTTTATGGTTAAGATACATTGATGATATTTTTTTGTGTCTGGGATCACGGCTTAGGAAAACTAAAGGAGTTTCTTTATGGTCTTAATAATGAATCAGAACTTAACTTTACGAGCAACGTAATAAATGGTGCTACTATGATTAGTTTTCTAGACGTCAAGCTGACTAAAACATCATCAAATTCTTGGGAAACTTCTGTCTTTCGCAAGTTCGAAGATACTCGTGATCTGATTCATGCAAGCAGTGCACATCATCCTAAAGTAAAACGATTATTAATACGGAATGAGGCAATTAGAACAAAGAAAATCTGTTCAAATAATGTTATTTTCGAACGCTGCCTTCAAAGTCTACATGAAGAATTTATTGATCGCGGATACACGCCTAAATATATAAATAGACAGTTTAATGACGTAAGAAAAATGGATCGTTCTAAACTACTATTAGTCAAAAACAAGGAAGCTGTAGAACCACTAAATGCCTTCCACACAGTGATAGACTACCATCCTGCCCTAGCAAATATCTAGTCTGATATAAAATCCGCCAAATGACAGATTTCCGCCATCCAAAGGTCGGGTTTAGAACAAGTTGTAACCTACAAAGTCTACTAAAATACAAGAAACAAAAAGAAAAAATAAGTTGACCTTGTATGGATAAACGGTGCAAATGTTGTTCTGAAATGAAGAACTCGCAGTTTCTCTCCGGGACTACAACTGGCATGCGATATTCTACAGATGGCGAATATACTTGCAAATCCAAAAATATCGTCTATCTGTGTGAATGTACTCGTTGCCATCAGCAATATGTAGGAGAAACATCAAAACAAATAAACGTCCGATCAAATAACAGACGTGCAGATATAAAGAAAACGCGTATAGGACGTGACGGTGCGGCAACACATACCATCACGAACGCTGATCATAATAATAAAGACTTTATTAATAATTAAACAACATGCAAGTCGGTTAAGTCAGTTAGTACAAAGTCAAAATCAAAAAAAAACAGTCAACATCTTCGTAATCGTGTCTACTTCTTTCTTCCCAGTAATTATGGCCTCAAATCCATAGGGATCTGATCCCTCCAACCAATCCAACACGCCGCTTTCCGACTAAACGACCCGGGATATTTCACCTCCCGAAGAGATCAGTCGGCGCGGACTATGCTGGGTAAGCGAGAGATAAGGAGCTTAAGAAACCTTAGTCTTTGCTCTGGGGGACGTCCTCTAGAGAAGAAGACTAATCCCGATATAGCCCAAGTGCCCCAGAGGCGCACCTGAGTTTTCCAATTCAAAGACAGATGCTGGGCCCGTTTCAGAGCCCAACTAGCTCTCTTCAGGACACGTTTAAGTCTATCCAGGTCAGCTTTCGCCGACCAGTTCACCGAAACGGTGAACCCCAGGTATTTTACTCGACTTGTGAAGGTAGGGAGTGAATCAGAGGCTAATAAGGAGGCTAGAGCATAGAGTGCTAGTCTCTTAAGCTTTTTCTTCGTCGCAGGGGAGCCATGAAAGACAACTACCTGCGATTTGACGGAGTTTAGAGTAAGATTGGACCTTGGTAACTGGTCTTTTAATCTTAAAAAGAAACGGCTGATGTTAGAGACTACGTCCTTACACCTGCGTCCAGAGAACAGGGCTTGGCGTCATCAGCGTACACCACTAGACGTTGATCACGCTGTTTAAATATTTTGAAGAGATTTATGGAGGCGGCAATATACAAGATAGGAGAAAGAGGGGGACCTTGAGGCACACCCGTAATAGGGTAGAACTGACGCGCATCAGGGTCGTCTTCGTAATAAAATCGCTCGGTGTACAACAGTACCTCCACCCTGTTAACAATTCTCGCAGGTAACCCGAGGGACCTGAGAGAAGAGATAACAAAAGGTATGGAGATGCGGTCAAATGCAGCAGAAAAGTCAAGGAAAACAGCCACAGCAAGTTGATGACTATTCTCCCGACAGAACTGATGCACTTCACCTACTGCTGAATGGACCGAGCGACCTTTGACGAATCCATGGAAACCAGGTGGGATTAAGTTACGCCTACTTAAATGATCGCGGATTCTACGTGCAAGCGCTTTTTCGTAGATCGATACGAGGGAATTCTGAATCGAAATGTGCCGCAGGTCATTAGGACATGAGACCGGATATTTTTTAGGAACAAAAATTCTACGGCTTACGTTGATGTTGGCCACATCGGATGGGGTAGCTAATAGGATTGTGACGGCCACCTCCCTTCTTTGATCGGCTGTCAAAAGCTGACAGACACAAGAAGAGAGTGGAGCGAAGGTTTTGGTGGTGCCCGGAAGAGGCCCCCATGCATTGAGTATATCAGGAACAGAAATATCTCTACTCCTAAAGTCTCCCCAAGGCGGGATTGGTTGCGGTAATTAAGTGGCTCCAGAGTTGTGTAGGGATAGTGACTCCTCCAAAACTCTATCAAGACCAATACTTCCGATCCACCCAGATGCTCTATCCTTCCAACAAACAAACTTCTCTTTCTTGAATATCTTCCAGAAGGAAGACTGAGAAGGGTTAAGACGAGCAATGATCGACTTATCCTTACTCAAGTGGAACCAGTATCTGGTACGCCAGTATTCATTCGAGAGCGTCTGTTTGGCAGAAGAAGAGAGGTCAGGGAGATGCAGCAGTTTGGCCAGGACCCTGAGTTGTGTCGTAATGGGACTGAAAATGCGACCTTTATAGGTAGTCGATAATAACGCGGTGGCTTGCCAAGAGAGATAGGAATTAAATCCGGTTAAGCTCTCATTGCTAATTCGGGAGAAGCGTTGGATAGCTGCTTGGAAGAAAGCCACTCTGATAGGATCAAAGTGGAATCTTCTACGAAGCAGAGAATCATCTTCTATCCGTTAACGAATCAGGTCATTAGAGGTGGACAGATGTTGCCGCGATTGCTCCGTGCAGAAGGGTTTAAGCAACCACTTCTCATGGAGCAATAATAAGTCGAGGAGTGAATTCGTTGATGTGCAATGAAAGGAGGGTGACGGTGGTTTATGAATAAGATAACCGTTCCTGGCTCTGCGGAGTGCTGCATTAATCCAACGACCAGTTCTGTCGTTGAAGTCACCTAGTACCATGTCATAGCCGCCATCAATTATCCCATCCAGGAGATCACGGTTCTTGTGAATCTCTTCTGGACGAATATAGACTTTGGCTAGACTGAGGCGTTTACCGTTCTTGACGAGTGTTATAACAAAACAAGACAGGGCAGGACACGAGTAGTTCAAAATGAGGGAGCATCTTAAAGAGCATTTAACTAAGGTCAAGAGTCCTTGAGAAGAAGAGGAGTGAGGAGGGGTTATATACGGAGTATAGTGGGTATAAATGTGCTTAGGGATAAATCGAGTAATGTTCCGGGGTCGACGGATAGACCGCGTTTCCTGAAGGACTATAAGAACGCTGATCACACAATACAAGTTAACATCATACGAGGTTGCTTTGCCAACGATGCAAAACGTAAGCAGTGTGAACAGCATTGGATTGCTCAACTAATGTGTGATACAACACTAAACACACATCACAGATGCCGACTTCCATGATTAAGCGTATAAAGTGACAAAATCGGCGTGTAAGCAGTATTACACAAATATAACTGACGAAGACTTCAGTGATAAGTCGAAAACTTTTGTTAAAAATATTTGTGTAAATATACAATAATTGTCCTTCTTTTCGGTTAATATTCAATTTAATATATATATAAATATAATAGTAGTGCACAGATGTGCTGAGTAAACAACGGTCCAAGATTTCATACGAAATACGGCATTTATACTAAATGGTGTTGCTTGATAGACTGGACGACTGGACTTCGATTCACGACTTTCAATAACCATATCAATTCTAGACGACCACTTCAGCATCAAAATGATGAGTACCCGGCAACACTCATCAGTAGAATGAGGTACACACTGGTCGTTTCGGTTGCCTATGTGACATTGTGAATAAAGGCGTTTCCGACACTTTGCTTAATTGACTGAGGCTTACGCTCTTTACCAGATCGAATTGCTGTGCGGACATCCTTAAACACTAGGCAGAGGTTGTTGCTGAATTATCGTTGCACTCGTTGGATCCTTAATGGATACGGCATGTATAATAGTAGTGCACAGATGTGCAGAGTAAACAACGGTCCAGGATTTCTTACGAAATACGGCATTTATACTAAATGGTGTTGCTTGATAGACTAGACTTCGATTCACGACTTTCAATTACTATGTCACTTCTAGACGACCACTTCAGCATCGAAATGATGAGTACCCGGCAACACTCATCAGTAGAATGATGTACACACTGGTCGTCTCGGTTGCCTGTGTGACATTGTGAATAAAGGCGTTTCCGACACATTGCTTAATTGACTGAGGCTTACGCTCTTTACCAGATCGAATTGCTGTGCGGACCATCCTTAAACACTAGGCAGAGGTTGTTGCTGAATTATCGTTGCACTCGTTGGATCCTTAATGGATACGGCATGTATAATAGTAGTGCACAGATGTGCAGAGTAAACAACGGTCCAGGATTTCTTACGAAATACGGCATTTATACTAAATGGTGTTGCTGGTGATTGAAAGTGACATGGTGATTGAAAGTCATAAATCGAATTCCAGTTTATCAAGCAACACCATTTAGTATATATATTTATATGTATATATACTCTTATATATACTCTTATATATACTCTTATATATAAGAGTATATATATTGGTAATAATCGTTAGACCGGCTGTTGACGAGATCGTCCATTATGAGATCCTTTTTGTATATTTTGTTATTGAGTAAAACCGCCAAAAAAAGACAAAAATAAATAAGAGCACTTGGTGTGTTTTTTATAAACGCGTTTCGCTTCAACAATAAAGCTTCGTCAGTAATCACAGTTTTTTTGATTTGAACATTCATATATATACAATACAATGTAACGTCATATTTCAGGAAGAATTCTCAGATAAACGTCTTATATTATTTTTATTTCTGAGTTTGAATAATTTCATAAATAGAGCATATATTACGATTTCAGGTCAGATGGTATATATGACTGTGTTCAGCTGCTTGTATGTCATCAACTGCCAGATCCAGTATACCTCGTTCGATTTTCTTTTCGTTTCGTCTGGTAGATCTGCATTTATGATAATTGTATCCATGATGTGATCAGGATTTTCGACGCAATGTCTCACTGCTCCATCGTTTTTCTCACGTTTATGTAAAATGTCGATCTTAGTGTAAGCGCCCGAATATGCATTTCACAACTGGTTTGGCCGATGTATGTCATAGGGCATTTTGTGCACCTACAGCAATATACCACATTTTTACTTTTGCAATTGGCATTGCCCCTGACATTGTGTGATCGATTCGTTATCGTACTTTTGAAAGATTCCGCTAACGTCATTTCGTTGCAACATTTACATCGTGGTTTTCCACATGGGCTACTTATTCCTCTTTCATACCCGTATTTCGGAAATTGCAATATATTTCCTATAGTGACGCTACTGCGAAATGCAATATGAGGTTGCCTTGTTATGCTTTTAATGGTGGGGTCTAGTGATCGAATGGCTAAGTTTATGTCTTTTTGTAGATTTCGAAAGAATGGGTTAAACATGAAGGGTGTGTATAATTTTTTATTATTGTCGTCTTCCCTTTTGTTTCGTCGCTTGTCTAACAATTTAGACCTCTCGATCTGATCTACTTCTCGGATCTGTCTTGTGATCATCTTGCCTCTATATCCTCTATGGTGTAACTCATCATGTAGTATTTCTCTTTGAATTTTGTATTCGTCGTCATCCTCACCTATCTTCTTTATTCGTAATAGCTCATTACGCACTACCAACCGTTTGATTCTGGCGGGTACGCAGCTATTTGCGTGCAAGATGGTTCTGTATCCGGCGAATTTTCTGTGTACCGTTGTCCGCCATATCCCACTATCATCCCTGTATATTTTGGTGTCAAGGAAGCTTATTGTGGATGTTGAGTCAGAAAACAGTACTTGTTTATCATTAGTGCGTGTAAACTTAAATTCACTTTCTTTGTTCAATTTATCTATAAATTCATCTAATTTTATTTTTCCGTGTTCCCAAATTAGGAGAATATCATCTTTGTATCTTACCCGGAACAATGACCTATAATCGGAATTTTCGATATGCCGTTCTTCGATCTCGGCCACATGCATGACAGCAAAAACTGGAGCGACTGGACTTCCCATTGCAGTACCGACTGTTTGGAGATATAGCTGACCTTCGAAATCAAACGTGTTGGATTTTAAAATTGTGTCCAATAAGTTCTATCATGCGATCGATATCTTCGGAGTTCCACGATTCTCTTATCAGCCATCGTTTGATTGTTTCTAATCCACTATCTATATTTATTGATGTGTACAGAGATTCAATATCTAATGTTGCTAAAATAGCATTTTCTGGTATTTTATCACGAACATTGCAAATCTTCTAAGGAATTCATCCGTGCTATTTAGGTATGCTGGACGTTTTGTTAATATAGGATGAAGGATTTTGTGTATGTTTTTGGCCAACTTTTCTGCGGCTGTCCCTTTATTATTGACAATTGGTCTGCCTGGGCATGGCGTTTTTTTGCTTATGTATTTGAGGCAGCAGGTACATATGCTCTGGGTTTGGCTTGTCAACTAGGATTCTTCGACGTTCTTCCTTTTTGAAATGCTTCGAAATCATGTTTGTAACATTTTTGATAATGTTTACATTTTCTTTCACTGTTATCTTTTTGTAGGAGTCGGTTTCTACTTGTCGAATACCTTCAGAAATGTAAAAGACAGATCCGAGAAGTAGATCAGCTCGAGAGGTCTAAATTGTTAGACAAGCTACCAAACAAAAGGGAAGACGACAATAATAAAAAATTATACACACCCTTCACGTTTAACCCATCCTTTCGAAATCTACAAAAAGACATAAACTTAGCCATTCGATCACTAGACCCCACCATTAAGAGCATGACAAGTCAACCTCATATTGCATTTCGCAGTAGCGGCACTATAGGAAATATATTGCAATTTCCGAAATACGGGAATGAAAGATGAATAAGTGGCCCATGTGGAAAACCACAATGTAAATGTTGCAACGAAATGACGTTAGCGGAATCTTTCAAGAGTACGATAACGAATCGATCATACAATGTCAGGGGCAATGTCAATTGCAAAAGTAAAAATGTGGTATATTGCTGTAGGTGCACAAAATGCCCTATGACATACATCGGCCAAACCAGTTGTGAAATGCATATTCGGGCGCTTACACGAAGATCGGACATTTTACATAAACGTGAGTAAAACGTTGGGGCAGTGAGACATTGCGTCGAAAATCCTGATCACATCATGGATACAATTATCATAAATGCAGATCTACCATACGAAACGAAAAGAAAATCGAACGAGCTATGCTGGATCGGGCAGTTGATGACAGACAAGCAGCTGAACACAGTCATATATACCATCTGACCTGAAATCGTAATATATGCTCTATTTATGAAATTATACAAACTCAGAAATAAAAATAATATAAGACGTTTATCTGAGAATTCTTCCTGAAATATGACGTTACATTGTATTGTATATATATGAATGTTCCAATCAAAAAAACTGATTACTGACGAAGCTTTATTGTTGAAGCGAAACGCGTTTATAAAAAACACACCAAGTGCTCTTATTTATTTTTGTCTTTTTTTTGGCGGTTTTACTCAATAACAAAATATACCAAAAGGATCTCATAATGGACGATCCCGTCTACAGCCGGTTTAACGATTATTACCAATATACAGAAAGTATCTCGATAAGGAGGATCCCGGCAAGTAAGACAAGAACTCGTGCACTTGTTCGCAAGCAATTCTTACAATATTGTTTAAAACGGAACATTACACCGAAGTGGCTACAAATAACTAAACACGCGGAAATCAACAGTACGCTAGTAGATGAACGTTATTTGAAAACATTGAACGAAAATGGCAAGCCATATTAAACATAGCCGAGGTCGAATGTATAAAACTACTTCAAATGTTTTACGGCTAAATCGTGAATAATGTCAGAGGCTCTATCGATGAGCAATACTACAATACTCTAGTGAAAAATAAATGCAAAAAACTTTCTTGGTGAATCGGGACAAATGTAACGGGTGACAAATTTAAGAGACAAACAATCATTAAGCACCGACGGTTCGATCACATAAGATTTCAGCCCAAGAATGAGATTACGGATAATAGTGTAGTTAATCTATCATAACTTCAAGTCACTGACGCACAACGTAAAGTTCTCTCACTTGGTTTGAAATTCATCCTAACTCCTACGGAATTTAATCGCATGCAATTACTAAATAACCTACGATCGATGACACGTGGTATATTTGCACCATTAGAAGATGAATCGCTTAGAAATGTTGGTCGTAAGATGCTTCTAAAGAACAATTTGATCCAAAAATATGTCGACATGCTTCCAAACACACACACGAAATGCAACATCTCGTTTGAATCAAAGAAGGCAGTTGAAGAGCTAGCTAAGAATAGAGATGTTGTAATAAGGCCTGCGGATAAAGAAGGTAAAGTTGTAATCTGGGACCGTAAAATGTACATTTCCGAAGGTATTCGACAAGTAGAAACCGACTCCTACAAAAAGATAACAGTGAAAGAAAATGTGAACATTATCAAAAATGTTACAAACATGATTTCGAAGCATTTCGAAAAGGAAGAACGTCGAAGAATACTAGTTGACAAGCCAAACCCAGAGCATATGTACCTGCTGACTAAAATACATAAGCAAAAAAACGCCATGCCCAGGCAGACCAATTGTCAATAATAAAGGGACAGCCGCAGAAAAGTTGGCAAAAAACATACACAAAATCCTTCATCCTATATTAACAAAACGTCCAGCATACCTAAATAGCACGGATGAATTCCTAAGAAGATTTGCAGATATTCGTGATAAAATACCAGAAAATGCTATTTTAGCAACATTAGATATTGAATCTCTGTACACATCTATAAATATAGATAGTGGATTAGAAACAATCAAACGATGGCTGATAAGAGAATCGTGGAACTCCGAAGATATCGATCGCATGATAGAACTATTGGACACAGTTTTAAAATCCAGCACGTTTGATTTCGAAGGTCAGCTATATCTCCAAACAGTCGGTACTGCAATGGGAAGTCCAGTCGCTCCAGTTTTTGCTAGCCTGTATGTGGCCGAGATCGAAGAACGGCATATCGAAAATTCCGATTATAGGCCATTGTTCTGGGTAAGATACATAGATGATATTCTCCTAATTTGGGAACACAGAGAAATAAAATTAGATGAATTCATAGATAAATTGAACAAAGAAAGTGAATTTAAGTTTACACGCACTAATGATAAACAAGTACTGTTTTCTGACTCAACATCCACCGTGAGCTTCCTTGACACCAAAATATACAGGGATGATAGTGCAATATGGCGGATAACGGTACACAGAAAATTCGCCGTATGCAGAACCATCTTGCACGCAAATAGTTGCGTACCCGCCAGAATCAAACGGTTGGTAGTGCGTAATGAGCTATTACGAATAAAGAAGATATGTGAGGATGACGACGAATACAAAATTCAAAGAGAAATACTACATGATGAGTTACACCATAGAGGATATAGAGGCAAGATGATAATAAGACAGATCCGAGAAGTAGATCTGATCGAGAGGTCTAAATTGCTAGACAAGCGACCAAACAAAGGGGAATACGACAATAATAAAAAATTATACACACCCTTCACGTTTAACCCATTCTTTCGAAATCTACAAAAAGACATAAACTTAGCCATTCGATCACTAGAGCCCACCATTAAAAACATGACAAGGCAACCGCCTATTGCATTTCGCAGTAGCGGTACTATGGGAAATATATTGCAATTTCCGAAATACGAAAATGAAAGAGGAATAAGTGGCCCATGTGGAAAACCACGATGTAAATGTTGCAACGAAATAACGTTAGCGGAATCTTTCAAATGTACGATAACGAATCGATCACACAATGTCAGGGGCAATGCTAATTGCAAAAGTAAAAATGTGGTATATTGCTGTAGGTGCACAAAATGCCCTATGACATACATCGGCCAAACCAGTTGTGAAATGCATATTCGGGCGCTTACACGAAGATCGGACATTTTACATAAACGTGAGAAAAACGATGGAGCAGTGAGACATTGCGTCGAAAATCCTGATCACATCATGGATACAATTATCATAAATGCAGATCTACCAGACGAAACGAAAAGAAAATCGAACGAGCTATACTGGATCGGGCATTTGATGACAGACAAGCAGCTGAACACAGAACATATATACGATCTGCCCTGATATCGTAATATATGCTCTATTTATGAAATTATACAAACTCAGAAATAAAAATAATATAAGACGTTTATCTGAGAATTCTTCCTGAAATATGACGTTACATTGTATTGTATATATATGAATGTTCCAATCAAAAAAACTGATTACTGACGAAGCTTTATTGTTGAAGCGAAACGCGTTTATAAAAAACACACCAAGTGCTCTTATTTATTTTTGTCTTTTTTTTGGCGGTTTTACTCAATAACAAAATATACCAAAAGGATCTCATAATGGACGATCCCGTCTACAGCCGGTTTAACGATTATTACCAATATACAGAAAGTATCTCGATAAGGAGGATCCCGGCAAGTAAGACAAGAACTCGTGCACTTGTTCGCAAGCAATTCTTACAATATTGTTTAAAACGGAACATTACACCGAAGTGGCTACAAATAACTAAACACGCGGAAATCAACAGTACGCTAGTAGATGAACGTTATTTGAAAACATTGAACGAAAATGGCAAGCCATATTAAACATAGCCGAGGTCGAATGTATAAAACTACTTCAAATGTTTTACGGCTAAATCGTGAATAATGTCAGAGGCTCTATCGATGAGCAATACTACAATACTCTAGTGAAAAATAAATGCAAAAAACTTTCTTGGTGAATCGGGACAAATGTAACGGGTGACAAATTTAAGAGACAAACAATCATTAAGCACCGACGGTTCGATCACATAAGATTTCAGCCCAAGAATGAGATTACGGATAATAGTGTAGTTAATCTATCATAACTTCAAGTCACTGACGCACAACGTAAAGTTCTCTCACTTGGTTTGAAATTCATCCTAACTCCTACGGAATTTAATCGCATGCAATTACTAAATAACCTACGATCGATGACACGTGGTATATTTGCACCATTAGAAGATGAATCGCTTAGAAATGTTGGTCGTAAGATGCTTCTAAAGAACAATTTGATCCAAAAATATGTCGACATGCTTCCAAACACACACACGAAATGCAACATCTCGTTTGAATCAAAGAAGGCAGTTGAAGAGCTAGCTAAGAATAGAGATGTTGTAATAAGGCCTGCGGATAAAGAAGGTAAAGTTGTAATCTGGGACCGTAAAATGTACATTTCCGAAGGTATTCGACAAGTAGAAACCGACTCCTACAAAAAGATAACAGTGAAAGAAAATGTGAACATTATCAAAAATGTTACAAACATGATTTCGAAGCATTTCGAAAAGGAAGAACGTCGAAGAATACTAGTTGACAAGCCAAACCCAGAGCATATGTACCTGCTGACTAAAATACATAAGCAAAAAAACGCCATGCCCAGGCAGACCAATTGTCAATAATAAAGGGACAGCCGCAGAAAAGTTGGCAAAAAACATACACAAAATCCTTCATCCTATATTAACAAAACGTCCAGCATACCTAAATAGCACGGATGAATTCCTAAGAAGATTTGCAGATATTCGTGATAAAATACCAGAAAATGCTATTTTAGCAACATTAGATATTGAATCTCTGTACAAATCAATAAATATAGATAGTGGATTAGAAACAATCAAACGATGGCTGATAAGAGAATCGTGGAACTCCGAAGATATCGATCGCATGATAGAACTATTGGACACAGTTTTAAAATCCAGCACGTTTGATTTCGAAGGTCAGCTATATCTCCAAACAGTCGGTACTGCAATGGGAAGTCCAGTCGCTCCAGTTTTTGCTAGCCTGTATGTGGCCGAGATCGAAGAACGGCATATCGAAAATTCCGATTATAGGCCATTGTTCTGGGTAAGATACATAGATGATATTCTCCTAATTTGGGAACACAGAGAAATAAAATTAGATGAATTCATAGATAAATTGAACAAAGAAAGTGAATTTAAGTTTACACGCACTAATGATAAACAAGTACTGTTTTCTGACTCAACATCCACCGTGAGCTTCCTTGACACCAAAATATACAGGGATGATAGTGCAATATGGCGGATAACGGTACACAGAAAATTCGCCGTATGCAGAACCATCTTGCACGCAAATAGTTGCGTACCCGCCAGAATCAAACGGTTGGTAGTGCGTAATGAGCTATTACGAATAAAGAAGATATGTGAGGATGACGACGAATACAAAATTCAAAGAGAAATACTACATGATGAGTTACACCATAGAGGATATAGAGGCAAGATGATAATAAGACAGATCCGAGAAGTAGATCTGATCGAGAGGTCTAAATTGCTAGACAAGCGACCAAACAAAGGGGAATACGACAATAATAAAAAATTATACACACCCTTCACGTTTAACCCATTCTTTCGAAATCTACAAAAAGACATAAACTTAGCCATTCGATCACTAGAGCCCACCATTAAAAACATGACAAGGCAACCTCCTATTGCATTTCGCAGTAGCGGTACTATGGGAAATATATTGCAATTTCCGAAATACGAAAATGAAAGAGGAATAAGTGGCCCATGTGGAAAACCACGATGTAAATGTTGCAACGAAATAACGTTAGCGGAATCTTTCAAATGTACGATAACGAATCGATCACACAATGTCAGGGGCAATGCTAATTGCAAAAGTAAAAATGTGGTATATTGCTGTAGGTGCACAAAATGCCCTATGACATACATCGGCCAAACCAGTTGTGAAATGCATATTCGGGCGCTTACACGAAGATCGGACATTTTACATAAACGTGAGAAAAACGATGGAGCAGTGAGACATTGCGTCGAAAATCCTGATCACATCATGGATACAATTATCATAAATGCAGATCTACCAGACGAAACGAAAAGAAAATCGAACGAGCTATACTGGATCGGGCATTTGATGACAGACAAGCAGCTGAACACAGAACATATATACGATCTGCCCTGATATCGTAATATATGCTCTATTTATGAAATTATACAAACTCAGAAATAAAAATAATATAAGACGTTTATCTGAGAATTCTTCCTGAAATATGACGTTACATTGTATTGTATATATATGAATGTTCCAATCAAAAAAACTGTGATTACTGACGAAGCTTTATTGTTGAAGCGAAACGCGTTTATAAAAAACACACCAAGTGCTCTTATTTATTTTTGTCTTTTTTTTGGCGGTTTTACTCAATAACAAAATATACAAAAAGGATCTCATAATGGACGATCCCGTCAACAGCCGGCTTATAGATTATTAGCAATATATATATATATATAAACACCTCTGACTAGTGTTTAAGGATGGTCCGCACAGCAATTCGATCTGGTTGAGAGGGAAAGCCTCAGACAATTTAGCAAAGTGTCGGAAACGTTTTTATTCACAATGTCACACAGGCAACCGAAACGACCAGTGTGTACCTCATTCTACTGATTAGTGTTGCCGGGTACTCATTGTTTCGATGCTGAAGTTGTCGTCTAGAAGTGACATGGTGACTGAAAGTCGTGAATCGAAGTCCAGTCTATCAAGCAACACCATTTAGTATAAATGCCGTATTTCGTAAGAAATCCTGGACCGTTGTCTACTCAGCACATTCGTGCATTACTATTATACATGCCGTATCCATTTAGGATCCAACGAGTGCAACGACAGTTCAGCAATAACCTCTGCCTGGTGTTTAAGGATGGTCTCACAGCAATTCGATCTGGTTGAGAGCGAAAGCCTCAGACAATTAAGCAAAGTGTCGGAAACGCCTTTATTCACAATGTCACACAGGCAACCGAAACGACCAGTGTGTACCTCATACTACTGATGAGTGTTATCGGTACTAATCATTTCGATGCTAAAGTGGTCGTCTAGAAGTGACGTGGTGACTGAAAGTCGTGAATCGAAGTCCAGTCCATCAAGCAACACCATTTAGTATAAATGTCGTATTTCGTAAGAAATCCTTGACCGTTGTCTACTCAGCACATTCGTGCATTACTATTATACATGCCGTATCCATTTAGGATCCAACTAGTGAAGCGACAATTCAGCAACAACCTCTGCCTAGTGTTTTAGGATCGTCCGCACAGCAATTCTATCTGGTTGAGAACGAAAGCCTCAGACAATTAAGCAAAGTGTCGGAAACGCCTTTATTCAAAATGTCACACAGGCAACCGAAACGACCAGTGTGTACCTCATTCTACTAATGAGTGTTGCCGGGTACTTATCATTTCGATGCTGAGGTAGTCGTCAAGAAGTGACATGGTGACTGAAAGTCGTAAATCGAAGTACAGTCTATCAAGCAACACCATTTAGTATAAATGCCGTATTTCGTTAGAAATCCTAGACCGTTGTCTACTCAGCACATTCGTGCATTACTATTATACATGCCGTATCCATTTAGTATCCAACGAGTGCAGCGACAATTCAGCAACAACCTCTGCCTGGTGTTTAATGATGGTCCGCACAGCAATTCGATCTGGTTGATAGCGAAAGTCTCAGACAAGTAAGCAAAGTGTCGGAAACGCCTTTATTCACAATGTCACACAGGCAACCGAAACGACCAGTGTGTACCTCATTCTACCGATTAGTCTGGCCGGGTACTCATCATTTCGATGCTGAAGTGGTCGTCTAGAAGTGACATAGTGACTGAAAGTTGTGAATCGAAGTCCAGTCTATCAAGCAACATCATTTAGTATAAATGCCGTATTTCGTAAGAAATCCTAGATTGTTGTCTACTCAGCACATTCGTGCATTACTATTACACATGCGGTATTTATTTAGGATCCAACGAGTGCAGCGACAATTCAGCAACAACCTCTGCCTGGTGTTTAATGATGGTCCGCACAGCAATTCGATCTGGTTGATAGCGAAAGTCTCAGACAATTAAGCAAAGTGTCGGAAACGCCTTTATTCACAATGTCACACTAGCAACCGAAACGACCAGTGTGTACCTCATTCTACTGATTAGTGTTGCCGGGTACTCATCATTTCGATGCTGAAGTGGTCGTCTAGAAGTGACATAGTGACTGAAAGTCGTGAATCGAAGTCCAGTCTATCAAGCAACACCATTTAGTATAAATGCCGTATTTCGTTAGAAATCCTAGACCGTTGTCTACTCAGCACATTCGTGCATTACTATTATAAATGCCGTATCCATTTAGTATCCAACGAGTGCAGCGACAATTCAGCAACAACCTCTGCCTGGTGTTTAAGGATGGTACGCACAGCAATTCGATCTGGTTAAGAGCAAAAGCCTCAGACAATTAAGCAAAGTGTCGGAAACGCCTTTATTCACAATGTCACACAGGCAACCGAAACGACCAGTGTGTACCTCATTCTACTGATGAGTGCTGCCGGGTACTCATCATTTCAATGCTGAAGTGGTCGTCTAGAAGTGACATGGTGACTGAAAGTCGTGAATCGAAGTCTAGTCTATCAAGCAACATCATTTAGTATAAATGCCGTATTTCGTAAGAAATCCTAGATTGTTGTCTACTCAGCACATTCGTGCATTACTATTATACATGCCGTATCCATTTAGGATCCAACGAGTGCAGCGACAATTCAGCAACAACCTCTGCCTGGTGTTTAATGATGGTCCGCACAGCAATTCGATCTGGTTGATAGCGAAAGTCTCAGACAAGTAAGCAAAATGTCGGAAACGCCTTTATTCACAATGTCACACAGGCAACCGAAACGACCAGTGTGTACCTCATTCTACTGATTAGTCTGGCCGGGTACTCATCATTTCGATGCTGAAGTTGTCGTCTAGAAGTGACATAGTGACTGAAAGTCGTGAATCGAAGTCCAGTCTATCACCAACACCATTTAGTATAAATGCCGTATTTCGTAAGAAATCCTGGACCGTTTTCTACTCAGCACATTCGTGCATTACTATTATACATGCCATTTACATTTAGAATCCAACGAGTGCAGCGACAATTCAGCAACAACCTCTGCCTAGTGTTTAAGGATGGTCCGCACTGCAATTCGATCTGGTTGAGAGCAAAAGCGTCAGACAATTAAGCAAAGTGTCGGAAACGCCTTTATTCACAATGTCACACAGGCAACCGAAACGACCAGTGTGTACCTCATTCTACTGATGAGTGTTGTCGGGTACTCATCATTTCGATGCTGAAGTGTTCGTCTAGAAGTGACATGGTGACTGAAAGTCGTGAATCGAAGTCCAGTCTATCAAGCAACACCATTTAGTATAAATGCCGTATTTCGTAAGAAATCCTGGACCGTTGTCTACTCAGCACATTCGTGCATTACTATTATACATGCCGTATCCATTTAGAATTTAACGAGTGCAGCGACAATTCAGCAACAACCTCTGACTAGTGTTTAAAAATGGTCCGCACAGCAATTCGATCTGGATGAGAGCGAAAGCCTCAGACAATTAAGCAAAGTGTCGGAAACGCCTTTATTCACAATGTCACACAGGCAACCGAAACGACCAGTGTGTACCTCATTCTACTGATGAGTGTTGCCGGGTACTCATCATTTCGATGCTGAAGTGTTCGTCTAGAAGTGACATGGTGACTTAAAGTCGTGAATCGATGCCCAGTCTATCAAGCAACACCATTTAGTATAAATGCCGTATTTCGTAAGAAATCCTGGACCGTTGTCTACTCAGCACATTCGTGCATTACTATTATACATGCCGTATCCATTTAGGATCCAACGAGTGCAGCGACAATTCAGCAACAACCTCTGCCTAGTGTTTAATGATGGTCCGCACAGCAATTCGATCTGGTTGATAGCGAAAGTCTCAGACAAATAAGCAAAGTGTCGGAAACGCCTTTATTCACAATGTCACACAGGCAACCGAAACGACCAGTGTGTACCTCATTCTACTGATTAGTCTGGCCGGGTACTCATCATTTCGAACCTGAAGTAGTCGTCTAGAAGTGACATGTTGAGTGAAAGTCGTGAATCGAAGTTTAGTCTATCAAGCAACACCATTTAGTAAAATGCCGTATTTCGAAAGAAATCCTGGACCGTTGTTTACTCAGCACATTCGTGCATTGCTATTATACATGCCGTATCCTTTTAGGATCCAACGAGTGCAGCGACAATTCAGCAACAACCACTGCCTAGTGTTTAAGGATGGTCCGCACAGCAATTCGATCTGGTTGAGAGCGAAAGCCTCAGACAATTAAGCAAAGTGTCGGAAACGCCTTTATTTACAATGTCACACAGGCAACCGAAAGGACCAGTGAGTACCTCATTCTACTGATGAGTTTTGTTGGGTACTCATCATTTCGATGCTGAAGTGGTCGTCTAGAAGTGACATGGGGACTGAAAGTCGTGAATCGAAGTACAGTCTATCATGCAACACCATTTAGTATAAATGCCGTATTTCGTTAGAAATTTTGGACCGTTGTCTACTCAGCACATTCGGCCATTACTATTATACATTTCGTATCCATTTAGGATCCAACGTGTGCAGCGACAATTCAGCAACAACCTCTGCCTAGTGTTTAAGGATGGTCCGCACCGCAATTCGATCTGGTTGAGAGCGAAAGCCTCAGACAATTTATCAAAGTGTCGGAAACGTATTTATTCACAATGTCACACAGTCAAACGAAACGACCAGTCTGTACCTCATTCTACTGATGAGTGTTGCCGGGTAATAATCATTTCGATGCTAAAGTGGTCGTCTAGAAGTGACATGGTGACTGAAAGTCGTGAATCGAAGTCCAGTCTATCAAGCAACACCATTTAGTATAAATGCCGTATTTCGTAAGAAATCCTGGACCGTTGTCTACTCAGCACATTCGTGCATTACTGTTATACATGCCGTATCTATTTAGGATCCAACGAGTGCAGCGAAAATTCAGCAACAACCTCTGCCTAGTGTTTAAAGATGGTCCGCACAGCAATTCGATCTGGTTGAGAGCGAAATCCTCAGACAATTAAGCAGTGTCGGAAACGCCTTTATTCACAATGTCACACAGGCAACCGAAACGACCAGTGTGTACCTCATTCTACTGATTAGTGTTGCCGGGTACTCATCATTTCGATGCTGAAGTGGTCGTCTAGAAGTGACATAGTGACTGAAAGTCGTGAATCGAAGTTTAGTCTATCAAGCAACACCATTTAGTATAAATGCCGTATTTCGTAAGAAATCCTAGATTGTTGTCTACTCAGCACATTCGTGCATTACTATTACACATGCGGTATCCATTTAGGATCCAACGAGTGCAGCGACAATTCAGCAACAACCTCTGCCTAGTGTTTAATGATGGTCCGCACAGCAATTCGATCTGGTTGATAGCGAAAGTCTCAGACAATTAAGCAAAGTGTCGGAAACGCCTTTATTCACAATGTCACACTAGCAACCGAAACGACCAGTGTGTACCTCATTCTACTGATAAGTGTTGCCGGGTACTCATCATTTCGATGCTGAAGTGGTCGTCTAGAAGTGACATGGTGACTGAAAGTCGTGAATCGAAGTCCAGTCTATCAAGCAACACCATTTAGTATAAATGCCGTATTTCGTAAGAAATCCTAGACCGTTGTCTACTCAGCACATTCGTGCATTACTATTATACATGCCGTATCCATTTAGGATCCAACGAGTGCAGCGACAATTCAGCAACAACCTCTGCCTAGTGTTTAAGGATGGTCCGCACAGCAATTCGATCTGGTTGAGAGCGAAATCCTCAGACAATTAAGCAGTGTCGGAAACGCCTTTATTCACAATGTCACACAGGCAACCGAAACGACCAGTGTGTACCTCATTCTACTGATTAGTGTTGCCGGGTACTCATCATTTCGATGCTGAAGTGGTCGTCTAGAAGTGACA
>WNNJ02001816.1:0-28629 GCA_012934845.2 Pomphorhynchus laevis
TTGCAAATATTTATAAATGATATAAATTGCTTTTTATAAATATTCATTTTGATGGCCTCTATGTTGTATTTGATGGAATACATTGATTGAATACACCAGTAAGCTGATGATTGTGGTATTTTATAAAATCGATGAACTTCACCTATTGCGAAAAAGGTCGAGCTATTCTTTGCTGAAAAGCTGCTGGGATTTAATTACGACTAAATAAATGATAGCGAGTTTTAAGTGTAAGCGTTGTTCCGATATGGAGATTAGGTAGTTCTGAATCGAAACGGTCCGCAGGTTTTTAGACATCCAATCTCGCAGCCAACCAATATGACTTGAGAAGAAATCTTTGATTTTTATTCAATTTTTATATTATTGTGATTATAAGTATTATTTGTTTCATTCCGCACAAAATAGGTAAGTTTTCAATCTTTCCCTATCTTTCAAATTTGGAGATTAGGTTGTTTTGAATCGAAACGGTCACCCGATTTTTAAACATTCAATTTCGCAGGCAACCCGTAGGACTTGAGAAAAAATCTTTGATTAGTTTTTATTATTTAAATATTATTGTGTTTATAAGTATTATTTGTTTCATTTCGTACAAAATATGTAAGTTTTCAATCTTTCCATATCTTTCCGATATGGAGATTAAGTAGTTTTGAATCGAAAAGGTCCGCCGGTTTTTAGACATCTAATCTAGCAGCCAACCCGTTGGACATGATAAAAAACCTTGATTAGTTTTTTTAATTTCAATATTATTGTGATTAAAAGCATTATTTATTTCATATCGTACAAAATATGTAAGTTTTCAATCTTTCCCTATCAGTTTGCAGTTTGCTTATAGATATGATCAAAAACGTGTATTATAGTCAGAAAATTTTAATTGTAACAATAACAGGACAATAATATAAACCTAAAATTTGGAAGCAAACTATAGATTACTAGCATTAAAATACTCATTAATTTCGAAAGATTTCATATTTAAGGTTGGGTTTGGAATTGAAAGGATGCCGCATTCAGATTACCTGTTAATTTTTTGCTTGAGAAATTGGCTGTAAAATATTTTGACGAATAAAATATAAAAATTTACTTAAGTTCAGATAAACATTTTTTAATAATCATATTGACTAAAGAAACAGCTAGCAGTATTTTAATTTGCTTTCAAATTACGTATTTGATAAAATTTGTTTTCGATGTATTTAATACGATGTATTTAAAATGATACATTTAGAAATACATTGTTGAAAACATCAATTATAGTATTAACAAATGATTTGCACTGTCAAAATTTAAATATGAATAATATATTTTATATTTAAACACCATGTCATGATTCAAATGCAATTTCATCTTTACATATTTCAAAAATGAATAGTTGACGACATCGAGTTTTGACCATAGTTAGTTAAACATGCAATTAAAAAAGACCATATTTGTTTCTAAGAAAACGATTTTGATTTGGAAATGGCCATGTGCATAATAGTGCATTTTTAAGAAATACTAAACGTTGATTGGTTTAAAAATGTAGATTAATTCACACTCAAAATGTATAAATAGTAAAGAAACAAGTCGCAATCATAACACAAGATATAAATAGCTGGTAACTAGTATTTTACAACTTAAGTATATTTGATTCTTACAAATCTAAAAAGAACTAGATATTAGAGTGAATACAATAAACTTATAACAAAGTGTATATCGGTTTCAGTCAGAACTAAGGTGAGTGTTATACCCAATGATCTTTTATATACTTAATATTGCAACGATGAATATTTCAATCATCAAGTGTATTAATTGGATTATGTAATTGTATATTTATTAAGAAGAAATATAGTGTTTGAACAGATTGAAGGATAAATAATATTCGTTCTAACGTATACACGTGTAAAGGTTAAAACATTCAAATATTTTGTAATATGCATAATTTTATATCAAAGTACAACAGAAAAAATAAGTTAAATGTTGTGATTTTGTCTGAAAATTGAAAATCTTAACAATTACTATACAAATATTATTGTTTTATTGTTCACAGATTTAAAAATCTAATTAATCTCTTTTCTGTTGTTGAAAGCAACAGAAAGCTTATACTTTTTGCTTATATCATCATGTAGACTGTAATCTGTATGTCAATTTATTCCATTTACTTGAACTATTAAAATTTGATTCGTATTTTAATATTTCGTCATTCTTTATATTTAAAAATCCCTCCATTGAGAAAAAAATTTTATTGTCCAATGATACGTTCGATGTCTTCTTTTTTGTACATGACATTTAGTCATCGAGTGGAAATATAAAATAAGAAATAATTGTTCACACATTTTTGACTTTTGTAGTAGTTCTTTTTTTCAAGTGCAATGTTTTTTAAAAAGATGTTATTTTTTCAAAAAAGGACTATTGTATTATTGAACATCGAGAGGAATTATAAATAGAGAAAATAAGAAAAAGAAATAAAGTAAGAAATTAATAAATAAGAAATAAGAAAAACAAATGAATATTAAAATCGTCAAAAATAAGTCAAATGTTTAGATTTTTCTAAAATCTGTCTCGAACTTGTAAAATTTGTATCGGATGTTTAATCAATGAGAGGAATGTAAAAAGGAAAATAATCGTTCAAACATTTTCAAATGTTGCAATAGTTTTGTAATGTGGTCTATTAATAAACAAGAACACTTGAGAAGGATGACTGCAATCATCGAAATTTTGTGAACAATAATTTCTTATTTTTTTATTTCTCCTAATGTTTTAACTCCCTCAATAATCTATTAAAAATCATGTTATTAAAACTTTTTATTGCTGTTCAAATTGACTGCAAGTTGGTCTGGTATATCTGCAAGCGCTTTTCATAAATTTATTGATTATTTTTTGAGGTAAATGTATTTAATTGTGAGCACGGAAAATATATTTTAATTTTAAATTAAAAGTATCGTGAATATGATTAAAATAATGAAAATTACGCGTTTCTATATTGACTTGCTAAGTGTGAAAGGATTTGCACATTCAAAATCAAAATTTATCAAGATGATATGATTAACTCGTAGTTAACTTTTGAGTAATAAAAAAGTAACTGTTTCATTCAATGAAAAGCCATTACTGTAACGATAAATATTTCAGAAAAGCTTGTATAGTTTTTTTTGTATTTACTATAAATCAGAAAATTCTAATATTGCAACCCTCTTATAAGCATTTGTTCACATAGCCTGAAGTTGATAACAGGCGATTTCAATGTTCATTGCAATAATTCATTAAATCCTAATGACATCTTGTATGATTTCATTCAATATATAACCATTACCGTTGTAAGGATAAATGTTTCAGACATTTTAAAAATCGTCGCAGAGAAATGAAATATTCTAGTATTCCATTTTAACCATCAATCCAAAAATGTGGAATTATCTGATTCTGAATTAATTGACAGTTTATCGAACGCAAATAGTGATAATCATGAATCGAACGGAAGTTTTAATTATGAAACAGAATTATTAACTGACTTTTGTGAAACAGATCAAATAATCATGCCCACTATAAACAAACAGATAATACCGGAAAAAGGCCGGCTACTTGTCAGTGGATCGGTTGATTTAGATATTCTAGATGATCAGGCGCTATCTGAAAGTAGTGATAACGAAGAGGAGGGAGTCTAACGCTATTGATTATGGACATTATACGAAGAGGTTAACTATTTCTTTGACATTGTGCTACGAATTGTAAATATTCCCACATGTCTGTATTCTCATTCTATCAAAAGCGATTCAAGTGTTTACGGTGGTTTTGATAAAAAATGAAAGCGTTTTTCTGAGCTTCATCGTACTAATTTTAATCGTAACGCTTTAACCCACAGCATTCTTTGATGATGCTATAGTTATTTACTGACTGTGAATGCTATTTGGTCTACTTCCAAATAAGGCTCTAAGATATAACAAAATGTTATCTTTAATTTATTTAAAATCATTAACACATATTCTGCAATCAGTGAGGATACTGAGGAAATACAATGTTAGATGTTGTTCAATTTTAACTAAATGCATTTAAAAGGAAGTGTGATATCACCTAAAGCAAGATAGAAAACACATTCATAGCAACATTCAATTGTTCTGGCATTTATACACATTCGTTCCTTACTGTTCTAGTTTCAAAAAAATTAATTCATTGCATTGGATAAGTTGAAGTGATGAACGAATAAAACCGCTCACTGGCTGATAGCTAGAGAGTTAAACGTTTCTAGTCTTCCTTAATATTCTGCGCTTAACAAATTCACGTATGTAACTGAGATTAATACTGCTTTCCATTAGTGTTTGTTTTAATTATTTAACAAACAACTAAAACTTGGGAACACTTATGTCTCACTTTCATTAAGACAATTATATTTGTCTATTTAAATCCTTTTTATGTTTATATTGAGACACTTTTTTTAAAGAGCCAAGTATGATATTTTAGTAACTATATAAAAATGTACATTTGTTTAAATTAAATTGTTAAAATGTAATTATTATGAAGAATTAAGACGTCGTTTGTGGCAGGTTTAGCGAAAGGTAAATGTTACAAATGAGTAGGTATCAAGTATTTACAAAATTGCACTCAAATATAGCGACAGTGTATTTTGTCATTCTACTGACGTGACTATTTATTATTGCTTAAATTTTAAGAATTAAAAATGATGGATTAAAATTTGTAAATTTACAAACTGTACATGTATGTGCTTGTTGCTATCTCTTTTAAAATTCACCGTAAATTAAAAAATTAAACTGGTTTAAATATCATTTTAGCGAATATTATTTTATATGCAACTTATCTAAATTCAAAATTTTTTATTGACACTACAAATGTTGAATGATAAGCAAGCATATACTGTTTTTATTACATTATTGTACTGGAAGATTTATTAACATGATATCAAAGATTACAAATATTTGCTTTCTCTTTACACCTATTTTGTTTATTTCATTATGTAATGCATTTTACAAATGAACGGCGTCCTATGCATTTTAAAGTCGTAAAATAGTTAAATTGATATCTATTCTTGCAAAATGTTATTTCTAGATAAGAATACAAATTAATGTCGAGTATAAACGAGAACATAGCAAATTGTTGTTTATTGATGGAAGGAAAAAAGTCAAGGTAAAATATTTTGATGTGATCAATGATTTTTGTTAATTGACATGAAATACAAATGATTTTAATGTATAAAAACAAGTATATTTTTCGATTTGGAAATAAAAACGCTCACACAAAGTATAAACTTGCATAAAATATATTTGAATTTAAAAAATTAATCTAGAATTACGAAAGCTGGCTCAAAATATGGAAATTTTTGACATTTCGCTAACTTATGTAATCATCTTCATTGACATGTGATACAAATGATTAAAATGTATAAAAACAAGTATATATTTTGATTTAAAATATAAACGCTCACACGAAGTATATATTTGCATAAAATATATTTGAATTAAAAATTAATTAATTAAGAGCTGGCTCAAAAAAAGGAAATTTTATGAAATTTCGCTGACTTCTGTTTTTTTCTTCAGAAATTTACCTGTTAATTTTCTGAATATGCTAACAAAAGATTACTAATAAAAGATATAATAAAATATACTTTTTTATATAGAAAGAAAGTATATTTGAATAAAATAAAATATATTTAAATTTAATAAAATTTATTTGAATTTAATAAAATTTATTTGAATTTAATAAAATTAATCTAGAATTATCAAATATGGCTCAACGAAAAAAGGATATTTTATGATATTTCGCTAACTTCTCTTTCATCCACAGAAAATTACCTTTTTTTCTGAAGATGCTAACAAAAGTTAGCGAAATATCAAAAATTATTTCTCTTTTCGTTGATCTTGCCCAATAATTCTTTATCAATAATGAATCATTATCAATTATTTTAAATAAATTAATTCTGCCAATCAGTTGAACATTTATGAAACGCATGCAGTATCCAATATAGATGGTCCGTTGGCATACCATTTTTAGAATGCGAAATAAAATAAATATTTTGATTCCAACTCTGCCTCGTAAATGTTAGGCTCAATATATTTTACATATTGATGAAAAAGAAATAATTAATTAAGCATTTTGAAAACGAAGATTTTTATTTTTATTTTACACTTTAAGTAGTCTTTTAACTAAATAAATATTTTATTAAAAAAGATTTTTTCAACATCTCCCACTGAAGAATTTGAGTTTATTTTTGTCAATACCTAACACATAACAAGCGCTGTTGCAATCACGTTTACAGTGAGAATTTGATATTTATAGTATATATTTATATCAAATATATACTATAAATGTTTAACTTAGTTTTATTATATGAAACAATATTAATATTTAAAAAAATAAAGTAAGATTATATTATAACACAATCACCATGATTGGTTTAGTGTGAAAATTACAAATCCACTGTTTTGGTTATAATAATTTTTGCTGATTTAATCAAAATATGCTTTTTGATTTATTTTATTACATTCAAAAATTTAACCAACAATATTGTTATCTATTAAAAAATTATCAATAATATTAGTACATTAATTTAAGCCACTTTATTATGAGATAATTCAAATAAGGGTTTTACAATAATTAGATACTGATCATTTTTGATTAAAGATAAATTTATTTCTTAACCTTCTGTAACTCGTATAAGAGACTTAAAGAAACTAAAATATATGTTATTATGAATTTGAATTTAACAAATCTGATTACATTGCTTTGTATTAAAAATATATATTTGCTGCATAGTTTTTTGCCTAATAGATTAGTACTGTGAAATTAACTACCGTTTTGACATATCCGTCAAAAATTGAATTTTACAAAATAAAATTTTTGTTGGGAATATACCACGGAAGAATTCGAGTTAATGTTTCTGTAAAACCATTGCAGAAATGCTGTTTTTCCAATTAGCATTTGTTATTAAGACATCAATGACATGAAATAAATAAATCACTAAGTTGTAATATATGAATGTTAAGTAAAATAAAGTAACATAAAGTAAAATAACATTATCAAAATACTTTTGATTTGGTAAAACGTGAAAGAGGAATATTTACAGTAAATATATTTGTTGCACAATTATTTTGCTAAATTTAAAGTTTTGAGGATTGTTTTAAAGACTTGAACATATTCGTCAAAACATCAACATTTCAATGCAATATTTTTTATTCCAAATTAAGATATTTATTTTACGTAATGAAATATACCTTTCATTCATTTTATATATCATTCATACTTTTGGAGAGCCAGCAATTTCATCAGCTAAGTATTCGATTTATGTGCAAACTACATCTGCACATTTTTGTTCGATAAAAATATTATTTATGTCGTAAAAATTGTTATAAAAATTACGCTTATATTAAAATGTAATTATTTTTTAATCTAGGCGTAAACAGTACATTCCACGAAGAATTATCCGAGACAATGAATGCACTTATTCAGTGCAGAATGTTGATAATAATTGTGATAATTTTACCTATGATTCAGAAGAATCCCGACAAAATATTTTTAATGTACCTGGAGAAGAAACTTTTTTGAATGTAAGTATAACAATTTAAACCGAAGAAGTATATAGTAAAAACAAACCAGTAACGTCAAAAATGCCTCTTAACAAAATCTTACTTCTTTTAGATACAATTCAGCTTTATATTAACAAATGACAAATTTGCATCTTGAAATCTAGTTTTAAAAAGTACCTAC
Organism: Pomphorhynchus laevis; assembly: GCA_012934845.2. Lineage (NCBI taxonomy): Eukaryota > Metazoa > Acanthocephala > Palaeacanthocephala > Echinorhynchida > Pomphorhynchidae > Pomphorhynchus > Pomphorhynchus laevis. The sequence continues at coordinate 7,678 of WNNJ02001816.1, forward strand.
ATATATAAACTTTCAATTCACTTAAAATTCTTTTATTAATATGAACGATACACTTTATAAATTGATTAATTTTATTGTTATAAATGCGTTCTTTACATAAACACATTTTTGTCACAAACAATTTAATCGACAAAATAATTGTAATGAGGGAGAAGTACCATAAAATGCTAATGAATGTATAACATTTAATTAGAACTTGCTTTATATAACAACGTTTGTACAACGAATGCATTTAATTTTTCGTTTGTTCATAATACTAATTTTAAAATCTGTCTTGGCGTCTCAATGTACATTAAGAACATATTAGCGTTGTTGCTCTAAAATATTGTTATGTAAAATACTTTTGTTTGATATTTGTTCACAATGTTTGTGATATACTAAGGTTAAGCATCTTGATGTAGAGAAATTACAAATTCATGCTTGATAAAAACGTTAATTTAATCAATTTCAAATTCGGTAATGTATGAATGTTTTAAATTAAAACTGTTACAATACTGTTAAAGTAATTCAAGCGTTAAAAATGATTTCAATAATTGTAAGACGTTGTAATGTTAATAATATTTTGATAGCTCGATTAAAACGAGAAAATTTTAATTTTTGTTATACAATGCACAATAAATTAAAATACTCTCAACAAATTTTATCACAATACGTACGAAATTAATAGATAAAATCAATCGCAAAATCAAGTGGTTTGCAAAATTATATTTTATTTGAATAGCAGTTTCTCGATTTGCATTTATATTTAAGGATCGATTATATTGCCAACCAATTCAATCCTTCGATAAACATGATTGTCAACAGAAACAAACATACAACGCACGCGTCGATCCAGCGAAGTAAGTGATGACAAGTTGTTATTCTAGTTTGTAGTTAATTGAGTGTTTCTCCAACTTTTGGGATTTTATCTAAACTCATGCAAGCGCTGTTTGTTACTGCAAAGAATGCCTTGAATTAAATTTCAAAACGATCATGGAGAATTTTCATATTTGTTTTTAGTTCTACGTGAAACGCGAATAAATGTACAAATAAATTGGGCTGCTATAATCAGTACTTGTATTGAAATGTCTAAAATTATAATATAAATAGTTTTTGTTTTTGCAATAATACTATTCTAAGCTGACACTTTATTAGAACATTTTGTATTTGATTTAATTGAAGCTTTTCCGGTTATATTTTTCTTAATATAATTTCGATAATCATTTAGGTACAGAATAATCGGCATGGGCAATGATGGAATTCGATATGCCTGTTCATTGTGTGGCAATTGTTACAAGTGGCGAAAGAGCCTTAATAAGCACTGGAAAGATAAACATAGATTTGAATCGCCACCACCATTAGATGCGGATATTCCGATTAATGTCAAATTTCAACAAGCGTTCAAAGAAAATTCTGATGTTAGTATTGGCAACAACACTATTAATGTAATAAGGGAGTCACCAATTACTGCCCAAAGCAACAACAGTGAAGAACGATGTTTCACAAATAATGACAAAAATGAAGGTCCAGACATAGATTGCGGAGATGTCTTGGATTTATCGGTGAAACCAGACGGCGTCAATAATTGGCCAGCTGGTTGCGAATTGGAAATTGATTATGCAAGCTTAATCATTCAATGTTGCAATAGTTTTATTACAAATTGTGAGCAAAAGAAGTTAAACAATAGCCTAGAACACGAAAACAATTAAATAATTTTTAAAATGATATCACTAAAACGTTCTAGGAAGAATTATATATGTGATGTATGCAAGAGTAAAATGTTACGCTGGAAGAAGCTAACAATCACTTTGCTGCATATCACGCTGACACTGTTCTCAAATACTTACGACATCGAAGAGAATGTAAACAAGACGATCAAAGCCGACAAGTAGATATGTGTGCCCTCAGTGATCCAGATAACCCACTGAAATGTTAACATTGTTGTTTTGTTGTCTGATGACCAACTAAAATGTTAAAACATGCTGCTTGTCCTTCAGATGATCGACCGTTTTAATGTGTAGTTTGTTTTTTTTAACGCATTGTGAGAGTAGAAACTTTCAAAACACTTAAAGCGGGTTCAGACGAAATTTCCAAATCCATACAAAAAACAATTCACTCCTTATGTTAGCAAATCAAAAATGCCCAAATACCAAGCAGATGTTTGAAGTGTGGAATTTGATCAATCAGATCTCAAAATTTGACTATTTCAAAACAGCATTGATATCGTGTGATTACGAACTTTAAATTTGATTTTTGCAAATTGCTCAATGAAAATGTATAAATGACAAATGTTCTTCGATTGTAAAAATTTATAACGTATTTTTTGTTTTGTTACAAAGACAATAAAACTTTGATTTAAATATTTACTGTTTTTAAAATTGATCTTTAATACAAAACTTTTTTAAAGTATTTATTTGAATGATCAAATATCAAAGAACCATTTATGAACGTGTCATTTTTTTAAATTTCGATATTTATTCATAACATAATAGAAAATGCTTACAAACAGCAACTTTCGCATTGTTTACGTAACAACAAAAATGCTCTGATCAGTATTTGAAAGAAAATATTTATAAAAAATATAATTATCAATTTTTTATGATTTTCATTGAATGCTTCAAATAGTTTCTGTACATCCCAACCAGGAATATACAAGAAAAAAGCAGTTGTGTTACTGATGAAGATACTTGATTGCAAAAGAATATGGTAAAAAACAGATAAAAGAGAGCATATAATAGACTTGTTAACTTTTGCTATTTAAGAAAGGTGTCGACACAAAGTCGTTCGTCTGTCTAGAATTATTCAATTTCATCGTTTTGATTTTTATGTATTTGGTGTAGAACATCACGCGCATCATAGTATAACTTTATATTATTACATCCGTTTTCGATTTAAGATAGTTAGTATCCATCAATGCCACTTTGATCAATTCGAATTCATTATCGTGTTGCTCTGTAGATCACAAATTTGATTTTTTACTTGTAACATTATATAGCACATCAATTGTAATCATCATTTCCTTAACAGTGTGCATTATTACATTTCCGAAAGGCACAATCTATAGACGCGTAATCACAATAATTAACGCTTTTGTTCAACAATAGTTTTATTGATTATCAGTAAAAGCTTATGCAATAATCGGTTAATGGAAAACAAATACTGAAATGCTACCGACATGGAAAACTATGAGAACGGCATTTTAAAATCAATTAAAATGTTCAATAGAAATGTTAATAACGATTGGTATCTTTTAATTGGTTTTTGTGACTACTTATTGTTTGGCGTTAAAAGCTTTAAAGTATCAAAACGTGTGAAATGGTCTGTTTAGAATTAGAACTTCCGACAAATATCCAGATGTTATGTACTCATTTATTCGTTGAGCCAAATATGTTGAACCAGTACACACATTTCAGCACAAACTTTACATCAGTAAACTTATGCTTACAAAAATTTAAAATTGATTACAAACGATTTGATTTTTCGTTGCGATAATGCATTAAACTCTTATGACATCGTGTAAGATTCCATTCAATATGAAACCATTACCGTTATAACAATGAATATTTTAAAATAGCATGTTAATTATAAGTTGCAAATATTTATAAATGATGTAAATTGCTTTTTATAAATATTTATTTTGATGGCCTCTTTGTTGTATTTGATGGAATACATTGATTGAATACATCAGTAAGCTGATGATTGTGGTATTTTATAAAATCGATGCACTTCACCTATTGCTAAATAGGTCGAGCAACTCGTTGCTGAAAAGCTGCTGGGATTTAATTACGACTAAATAAATAATAGCGAGTTTTACGTGCAAGCGTTGTTCCGATATGGAGATAAGGTAGTTCTGAATCGAAACGGTCCGCAGATTTTTAGACATCCAATCTTGCAGCCAACCCATAGGACTTGAGAAAAAACTTTGATTTTTTTTCAATTTTAATATTTTTGTGATTATAAGTATTATTTGTTTCATTTCGCACAAAATAGGTAAGTTTTCAATCTTTCCCTATCTTTCCAATTTGGAGATTAGGTTGTTTTGAATCTAAACGGTCCCTGATTTTTAGACATTCAATTTCGCAGGAAACCCGTAGTACTTGAGAAAAATCTTTGATTAGATTTTTTATTTAAATATTATTGTGTTTATAAGTATTATTTGTTTCATTTCGCAAAAAAAAGGTAAGTTTTCAATCTTTCCCTATCTTTCCGATATGGAGATTAAGTAGTTTTGAATCGAAAAGGTCCGCCGGTTTTTAGACATCTAATCTTGCAGGCAACCCGTTGGACATGATAAAAAAAACTTGATTAGTTTTTTAATTTCAATATTATTGTGATTAAAAGTATTATTTGTTTCATTTCGTACAAAATATGTAAGTTTTCAATCTTTCCCTATCAACGCTGATTTAATTTGAAATCAGTAATGATTTCAATTTGCAAAATATAAGACGAAATTCTTTCATTGAATCTAAATGTTAATAAATCAAACAAGTCTAGTGAACTTTAGTCAACGTAAAAAGAACCGAAACGTCAAACGTAGGTATTGGATCAGTAACTGAAGAGGTTCATTAATTATGAAATGTAGCGTTCTGTTGTTGGCGTATAGATTGGATTAAAGTCGTGTGCAGAAGAAGTCATCAAAATTATTTGTTTTATTTTGTAACTTGTCTATTTTCAGTGTTTAATTTTTTGTTTTAACAAAAAGGAGCACATCTGGTTGTTTTATCTACTACGCTGTGGTATGCATGATTCTATAAAAGAATTTTGATCACTTTGATTTGCTGCGTCATGATTTATATTTTGATTTCGTTTTGAATTTTTAATAATTTTGTCCTGAGGATAATAGCAGTTAGCATTAGAAAATTTGACCTTTTATAAAAATAATTGCACTCTCTCCACTAATGAGTGAACAATTTTTACATTCTAAGTTCTCAAGTTCTCAATTTTTATATTCTTAGTTCTCAAGTTGGAATATAGAAAATAAAATTGGCTATCCATATTCGTTGTGATTTTAATGAAAACGAATTAGTTGCTTTCTTTACTATTACCCAAATTTATTTAATAATATTAGTTATTCTTATTTGATATGACTAGGCAGTAAATGCTACAATCGAAATATTAATAACTTCATCATGCGCATTGCTTTAATCCCGTTTATAAGACAAATGCAATACTTTTCACTTTAGTATTAGTGGATCTCATCAGCTACTGATCTAATACCTACATTTCACGTTTTGATATTTTACTGTTGACTGGCGATCACTATACTCGTATGCTTTATTGAAGTATTATAGTATTATAGTATTATTTTATCGTGTATTATAGTCAGAAAATTTTAATTGTAACAATAACAGGACAATAACATAAACCTAAAATTTGGAAGCAAACTATAGATTACTAGCATTAAAATACTCATTAATTTCGAAAGATTTCATATTTAAGGTTGGGTTTGGAATTGAAAGGATGCCGCATTCAGATTACCTGTTAATTTTTTGCTTGAGAAATTGGCTGTAAAATATTTTGACGAATAAAATATAAAAATTTCTTAAGTTCAGATAAACATTTTTTAATAATCATATTGACTAAAGAAACAGCTAGCAGTATTTTAATTTGCTTTCAAATTACGTATTTGATAAAATTTGTTTTCGATGTATTTAATACGATGTATTTAAAATGATACATTTAGAAATACATTGTTGAAAACATCAATTATAGTATTAACAAATGATTTGCACTGTCAAAATTTAAACAAGAATATTATATTTTATATTTAAACACCATGTCATGATTCAAATGCAATTTCATCTTTACATATTTCAAAAATGAATAGTTGACGACATCGAGTTTTGACCATAGTTATTAAACATGCAATTAAAAAAGACCATATTTGTTTCTAAGAAAACGATTTTGATTTGGAAATGGCCATGTGCATAATAGTGCATTTTTAAGAAATACTAAACGTTGATTGGTTTAAAAATGTAGATTAATTCACACTCAAAATGTATAAATAGTAAAGAAACAAGTCGCAATCATAACACAAGATATAAATAGCTGGTAACTAGTATTTTACAACTTAAGTATATTTGATTCTTACAAATCTAAAAAGAACTAGATATTAGAGTGAATACAATAAACTTATAACAAAGTGTATATCGGTTTCAGTCAGAACTAAGGTGAGTGTTATACCCAATGATCTTTTATATACTTAATATTGCAACGATGAATATTTCAATCATCAAGTGTATTAATTGGATTATGTAATTGTATATTTATTAAGAAGAAATATAGTGTTTGAACAGATTGAAGGATAAATAATATTCGTTCTAACGTATACACGTGTAAAGGTTAAAACATTCAAATATTTTGTAATATGCATAATTTTATATCAAAGTACAACAGAAAAAATAAGTTAAATGTTGTGATTTTGTCTGAAAATTGAAAATCTTAACAATTACTATACAAATATTATTGTTTTATTGTTCACAGATTTAAAAATCTAATTAATCTCTTTTCTGTTGTTGAAAGCAACAGAAAGCTTATACTTTTTGCTTATATCATCATGTAGACTGTAATCTGTATGTCAATTTATTCCATTTACTTGAACTATTAAAATTTGATTCGTATTTTAATATTTCGTCATTCTTTATATTTAAAAATCTCTCCATTGAGAAAAAAAATTTATTGTCCAATGATAGGTTCGATGTCTTCTTTTTTTACATGACATTTAGTCATCGAGTGGAAATATAAAATAAGAAATAATTGTTCACACATTTTTGACTTTTGTAGTAGTTCTTTTTTCAAGTGCTATGTTTTTTAAAAAGATGTTTTTTTTTCAAAAAAGGACTATTGTATTATTGAACATCGAGAGGAATTATAAATAGAGAAAATAAGAAAAAGAAATAAAGTAAGAAATTAATAAATAAGAAATAAGAAAAACAAATGAATATTAAAATCGTCAAAAATAAGTCAAATGTTTAGATTTTTCTAAAATCTGTCTCGAACTTGTAAAATTTGTATCGGATGTTTAATCAATGAGAGGAATGTAAAAAGGAAAATAATCGTTCAAACATTTTCAAATGTTGCAATAGTTTTGTAATGTGGTCTATTAATAAACAAGAACACTTGAGAAGGATGACTGCAATCATCGAAATTTTGTGAACAATAATTTCTTATTTTATTATTTCTTTTAATGTTTTAACTCCCTCAATAATCTATTAAAAATCATGTTATTAAAACTTTTTATTGCTGTTCAAATTGACTGCAAGTTGGTCTGGTATATCTGCAAGCGCTTTTCATAAATTTATTGATTATTTTTTGAGGTAAATGTATTTAATTGTGAGCACGGAAAATATATTTTAATTTTAAATTAAAAGTATCGTGAATATGATTAAAATAATGAAAATTACGCGTTTCTATATTGACTTGCTAAGTGTGAAAGGATTTGCACATTCAAAATCAAAATTTATCAAGATGATATGATTAACTCGTAGTTAACTTTTGAGTAATAAAAAAGTAACTGTTTCATTCAATGAAAAGCCATTACTGTAACGATAAATATTTCAGAAAAGCTTGTATAGTTTTTTTTGTATTTACTATAAATCAGAAAATTCTAATATTGCAACCCTCTTATAAGCATTTGTTCACATAGCCTGAAGTTGATAACAGGCGATTTCAATGTTCATTGCAATAATTCATTAAATCCTAATGACATCTTGTATGATTTCATTCAATATATAACCATTACCGTTGTAAGGATAAATGTTTCAGACATTTTAAAAATCGTCGCAGAGAAATGAAATATTCTAGTATTCCATTTTAACCATCAATCCAAAAATGTGGAATTATCTGATTCTGAATTAATTGACAGTTTATCGAACGCAAATAGTGATAATCATGAATCGAACGGAAGTTTTAATTATGAAACAGAATTATTAACTGACTTTTGTGAAACAGATCAAATAATCATGCCCACTATAAACAAACAGATAATACCGGAAAAAGGCCGGCTACTTGTCAGTGGATCGGTTGATTTAGATATTCTAGATGATCAGGCGCTATCTGAAAGTAGTGATAACGAAGAGGAGGGAGTCTAACGCTATTGATTATGGACATTATACGAAGAGGTTAACTATTTCTTTGACATTGTGCTACGAATTGTAAATATTCCCACATGTCTGTATTCTCATTCTATCAAAAGCGATTCAAGTGTTTACGGTGGTTTTGATAAAAAATGAAAGCGTTTTTCTGAGCTTCATCGTACTAATTTTAATCGTAACGCTTTAACCCACAGCATTCTTTGATGATGCTATAGTTATTTACTGACTGTGAATGCTATTTGGTCTACTTCCAAATAAGGCTCTAAGATATAACAAAATGTTATCTTTAATTTATTTAAAATCATTAACACATATTCTGCAATCAGTGAGGATACTGAGGAAATACAATGTTAGATGTTGTTCAATTTTAACTAAATGCATTTAAAAGGAAGTGTGATATCACCTAAAGTAAGATAGTAAACACATTCATAGCAACATTCAATTGTTTTATCACTTTATACACATTCGTTCCTTACTTTTCTAGTTTCGAAAAAATTCATACATTGCATTGGATAAGTTGAAGTGATGAACAAATAAAACCGCTCACTGGCTGATAGCTAGAGAGTTAAACGTTTCTAGTCTTCCTTAATATTCTGCGCTTAACAAATTCACGTATGTAACTGAGATTAATACTGCTTTCCATTAGTGTTTGTTTTAATTATTTAACAAACAACTAAAACTTGGGAACACTTATGTCTCACTTTCATAAAGACAATTATATTTGTCTATTTAAATCCTTTTTATGTTTATATTGAGACACTTTTTTTAAAGAGCCAAGTATGATATTTTAGTAACTATATAAAAATGTACATTTGTTTAAATTAAATTGTTAAAATGTAATTATTATGAAGAATTAAGACGTCGTTTGTGGCAGGTTTAGCGAAAGGTAAATGTTACAAATGAGTAGGTATCAAGTATTTACAAAATTGCACTCAAATATAGCGACAGTGTATTTTGTCATTCTACTGACGTGACTATTTATTATTGCTTAAATTTTAAGAATTAAAAATGATGGATTAAAATTTGTAAATTTACAAACTGTACATGTATGTGCTTGTTGCTATCTCTTTTAAAATTCACCGTAAATTAAAAAATTAAACTGGTTTAAATATCATTTTAGCGAATATTATTTTATATGCAACTTATCTAAATTCAAAATTTTTTATTGACACTACAAATGTTGAATGATAAGCAAGCATATACTGTTTTTATTACATTATTGTACTGGAAGATTTATTAACATGATATCAAAGATTACAAATATTTGCTTTCTCTTTACACCTATTTTGTTTATTTCATTATGTAATGCATTTTACAAATGAACGGCGTCCTATGCATTTTAAAGTCGTAAAATAGTTAAATTGATATCTATTCTTGCAAAATGTTATTTCTAGATAAGAATACAAATTAATGTCGAGTATAAACGAGAACATAGCAAATTGTTGTTTATTGATGGAAGGAAAAAAGTCAAGGTAAAATATTTTGATGTGATCAATGATTTTTGTTAATTGACATGAAATACAAATGATTTTAATGTATAAAAACAAGTATATTTTTCGATTTGGAAATAAAAACGCTCACACAAAGTATAAACTTGCATAAAATATATTTGAATTTAAAAAATTAATCTAGAATTACGAAAGCTGGCTCAAAATATGGAAATTTTTGACATTTCGCTAACTTATGTAATCATCTTCATTGACATGTGATACAAATGATTAAAATGTATAAAAACAAGTATATATTTTGATTTAAAATATAAACGCTCACACGAAGTATATATTTGCATAAAATATATTTGAATTAAAAATTAATTAATTAAGAGCTGGCTCAAAAAAAGGAAATTTTATGAAATTTCGCTGACTTCTGTTTTTTTCTTCAGAAATTTACCTGTTAATTTTCTGAATATGCTAACAAAAGATTACTAATAAAAGATATAATAAAATATACTTTTTTATATAGAAAGAAAGTATATTTGAATAAAATAAAATATACTTGAATTTAATAAAATTAATCTAGAATTATCAAATATGGCTCAACGAAAAAAGGATATTTTATGATATTTCGCTAACTTCTCTTTCATCCACAGAAAATTACCTTTTTTTCTGAAGATGCTAACAAAAGTTAGCGAAATATCAAAAATTATTTCTCTTTTCGTTGATCTTGCCCAATAATTCTTTATCAATAATGAATCATTATCAATTATTTTAAATAAATTAATTCTGCCAATCAGTTGAACATTTATGAAACGCATGCAGTATCCAATATAGATGGTCCGTTGGCATACCATTTTTAGAATGCGAAATAAAATAAATATTTTGATTCCAACTCTGCCTCGTAAATGTTAGGCTCAATATATTTTACATATTGATGAAAAAGAAATAATTAATTAAGCATTTTGAAAACGAAGATTTTTATTTTTATTTTACACTTTAAGTAGTCTTTTAACTAAATAAATATTTTATTAAAAAAGATTTTTTCAACATCTCCCACTGAAGAATTTGAGTTTATTTTTGTCAATACCTAACACATAACAAGCGCTGTTGCAATCACGTTTACAGTGAGAATTTGATATTTATAGTATATATTTATATCAAATATATACTATAAATGTTTAACTTAGTTTTATTATATGAAACAATATTAATATTTTAAAAAATAAAGTAAGATTATATTATAACACAATCACCATGATTGGTTTAGTGTGAAAATTACAAATCCACTGTTTTGGTTATAATAATTTTTGCTGATTTAATCAAAATATGCTTTTTGATTTATTTTATTACATTCAAAAATTTAACCAACAATATTGTTATCTATTAAAAAATTATCAATAATATTAGTACATTAATTTAAGCCACTTTATTATGAGATAATTCAAATAAGGGTTTTACAATAATTAGATACTGATCATTTTTGATTAAAGATAAATTTATTTCTTAACCTTCTGTAACTCGTATAAGAGACTTAAAGAAACTAAAATATATGTTATTATGAATTTGAATTTAACAAATCTGATTACATTGCTTTGTATTAAAAATATATATTTGCTGCATAGTTTTTTGCCTAATAGATTAGTACTGTGAAATTAACTACCGTTTTGACATATCCGTCAAAAATTGAATTTTACAAAATAAAATTTTTGTTGGGAATATACCACTGAAGAATTCGAGTTAATGTTTCTGTAAAACCATTGCAGAAATGCTGTTTTTCCAATTAGCATTTGTTATTAAGACATCAATGACATGAAATAAATAAATCACTAAGTTGTAATATATGAATGTTAAGTAAAATAAAGTAACATAAAGTAAAATAACATTATCAAAATACTTTTGATTTGGTAAAACGTGAAAGAGGAATATTTACAGTAAATATATTTGTTGCACAATTATTTTGCTAAATTTAAAGTTTTGAGGATTGTTTTAAAGACTTGAACATATTCGTCAAAACATCAACATTTCAATGCAATATTTTTTATTCCAAATTAAGATATTTATTTTACGTAATGAAATATACCTTTCATTCATTTTATATATCATTCATACTTTTGGAGAGCCAGCAATTTCATCAGCTAAGTATTCGATTTATGTGCAAACTACATCTGCACATTTTTGTTCGATAAAAATATTATTTATGTCGTAAAAATTGTTATAAAAATTACGCTTATATTAAAATGTAATTATTTTTTAATCTAGGCGTAAACAGTACATTCCACGAAGAATTATCCGAGACAATGAATGCACTTATTCAGTGCAGAATGTTGATAATAATTGTGATAATTTTACCTATGATTCAGAAGAATCCCGACAAAATATTTTTAATGTACCTGGAGAAGAAACTTTTTTGAACGTAAGTATAACTATTTAAACCGATGAAGTATATAGTAAAAACAAACCAGTAACGTCAAAAATGCCTCTTAACAAAATCTTACTTCTTTTAGATACAATTCAGCTTTATATTAACAAATGACAAATTTGCATCTTGAAATCTAGTTTTAAAAAGTACCTACATATATAAACTTTCAATTCACTTAAAACTCTTTTATTAATATGAACGATACACTTTATAAATTGATTAATTTTATTGTTATAAATGCGTTCTTTACATAAACACATTTTTGTCACAAACAATTTAATCGACAAAATAATTGTAATGAGGGAGAAGTACCATAAAATGCTAATGAATGTATAACATTTAATTAGAACTTGCTTTATATAACAACGTTTGTACAACGAATGCATTTAATTTTTCGTTTGTTCATAATACTAATTTTAAAATCTGTCTTGGCGTCTCAATGTACATTAAGAACATATTAGCGTTGTTGCTCTAAAATATTGTTATGTAAAATACTTTTGTTTGATATTTGTTCACAATGTTTGTGATATACTAAGGTTAAGCATCTTGATGTAGAGAAATTACAAATTCATGCTTGATAAAAACGTTAATTTAATCAATTTCAAATTCGGTAATGTATGAATGTTTTAAATTAAAACTGTTACAATACTGTTAAAGTAATTCAAGCGTTAAAAATGATTTCAATAATTGTAAGACGTTGTAATGTTAATAATATTTTGATAGCTCAATTAAAATGAGAAAATTTTAATTTTTGTTATACAATGCACAATAAATTAAAATACTCTCAACAAATTTTATCACAATACGTACGAAATTAATAGATAAAATCAATCGCAAAATCAAGTGGTTTGCAAAATTATATTTTATTTGAATAGCAGTTTCTCGATTTGCATATATATTTGAGGATCGATTATATTGCCAACCAATTCAATCCTTCGATGAAGATGATTGTCAACAGAAACAAACATACAACGCACGCGTCGATCCAGCGAAGTAAGTGATGACAAGTTGTTATTCTAGTTTGTAGTTAATTGAGTGTTTCTCCAACTTTTGGGATTTTATCTAAACTCATGCAAGCGCTGTTTGTTACTGCAAAGAATGCCTTGAATTAAATTTCAAAACGATCATGGAGAATTTTCATATTTGTTTTTAGTTCTACGTGAAACGCGAATAAATGTACAAATAAATTGGGCTGCTATAATCAGTACTTGTATTGAAATGTCTAAAATTATAATATAAATAGTTTTTGTTTTTGCAATAATACTATTCTAAGCTGACACTTTATTAGAACATTTTGTATTTGATTTAATTGAAGCTTTTCCGGTTATATTTTTCTTAATATAATTTCGATAATCATTTAGGTACAGAATAATCGGCATGGGCAATGATGGAATTCGATATGCCTGTTCATTGTGTGGCAATTGTTACAAGTGGCGAAAGAGCCTTAATAAGCACTGGAAAGATAAACATAGATTTGAATCGCCACCACCATTAGATGCGGATATTCCGATTAATGTCAAATTTCAACAAGCGTTCAAAGAAAATTCTGATGTTAGTATTGGCAACAACACTATTAATGTAATAAGGGAGTCACCAATTACTGCCCAAAGCAACAACAGTGAAGAACGATGTTTCACAAATAATGACAAAAATGAAGGTCCAGACATAGATTGCGGAGATGTCTTGGATTTATCGGTGAAACCAGACGGCGTCAATAATTGGCCAGCTGGTTGCGAATTGGAAATTGATTATGCAAGCTTAATCATTCAATGTTGCAATAGTTTTATTACAAATTGTGAGCAAAAGAAGTTAAACAATAGCCTAGAACACGAAAACAATTAAATAATTTTTAAAATGATATCACTAAAACGTTCTAGGAAGAATTATATATGTGATGTATGCAAGAGTAAAATGTTACGCTGGAAGAAGCTAACAATCACTTTGCTGCATATCACGCTGACACTGTTCTCAAATACTTACGACATCGAAGAGAATGTAAACAAGACGATCAAAGCCGACAAGTAGATATGTGTGCCCTCAGTGATCCAGATAACCCACTGAAATGTTAACATTGTTGTTTTGTTGTCTGATGACCAACTAAAATGTTAAAACATGCTGCTTGTCCTTCAGATGATCGACCGTTTTAATGTGTAGTTTGTTTTTTTTAACGCATTGTGAGAGTAGAAACTTTCAAAACACTTAAAGCGGGTTCAGACGAAATTTCCAAATCCATACAAAAAACAATTCACTCCTTATGTTAGCAAATCAAAAATGCCCAAATACCAAGCAGATGTTTGAAGTGTGGAATTTGATCAATCAGATCTCAAAATTTGACCATTTCAAAACAGCATTGCTATCGTGTGATTACGAACTTTAAATTTGATTTTTGCAAATTGCTCAATGAAAATGTATAAATGACAAATGTTCTTCGATTGTAAAAATTTATAACGTATTTTTTGTTTTGTTACAAAGACAATAAAACTTTGATTTAAATATTTACTGTTTTTAAAATTGATCTTTAATACAAAACTTTTTTAAAGTATTTATTTGAATGATCAAATATCAAAGAACCATTTATGAACGTGTCATTTTTTTAAATTTCGATATTTATTCATAACATAATAGAAAATGCTTACAAACAGCAACTTTCGCATTGTTTACGTAACAACAAAAATGCTCTGATCAGTATTTGAAAGAAAATATTTATAAAAAATATAATTATCAATTTTTTATGATTTTCATTGAATGCTTCAAATAGTTTCTGTACATCCCAACCAGGAATATACAAGAAAAAAGCAGTTGTGTTACTGATGAAGATACTTGATTGCAAAAGAATATGGTAAAAAACAGATAAAAGAGAGCATATAATAGACTTGTTAACTTTTGCTATTTAAGAAAGGTGTCGACACAAAGTCGTTCGTCTGTCTAGAATTATTCAATTTCATCGTTTTGATTTTTATGTATTTGGTGTAGAACATCACGCGCATCATAGTATAACTTTATATTATTACATCCGTTTTCGATTTAAGATAGTTAGTATCCATCAATGCCACTTTGATCAATTCGAATTCATTATCGTGTTGCTCTGTAGATCACAAATTTGATTTTTTACTTGTAACATTATATAGCACATCAATTGTAATCATCATTTCCTTAACAGTGTGCATTATTACATTTCCGAAAGGCACAATCTATAGACGCGTAATCACAATAATTAACGCTTTTGTTCAACAATAGTTTTATTGATTATCAGTAAAAGCTTATGCAATAATCGGTTAATGGAAAACAAATACTGAAATGCTACCGACATGGAAAACTATGAGAACGGCATTTTAAAATCAATTAAAATGTTCAATAGAAATGTTAATAACGATTGGTATCTTTTAATTGGTTTTTGTGACTACTTATTGTTTGGCGTTAAAAGCTTTAAAGTATCAAAACGTGTGAAATGGTCTGTTTAGAATTAGAACTTCCGACAAATATCCAGATGTTATGTACTCATTTATTCGTTGAGCCAAATATGTTGAACCAGTACACACATTTCAGCACAAACTATGAGAACGGCATTTTAAAATCAATTAAAATGTTCAATAGAAATGTTAATAACGATTGGTATCTTTTAATTGGTTTTTGTGACTACTTATTGTTTGGCGTTAAAAGCTTTAAAGTATCAAAACGTGTGAAATGGTCTGTTTAGAATTAGAACTTCCGACAAATATCCAGATGTTATGTACTCATTTATTCGTTGAGCCAAATATTTTGAACTTGTACACACATTTCAGCACAAACTTTACATCAGTAAACTTATGCTTACAAAAATTTAAAATTGATTACAGGCGATTTGATTTTTCGTTGCGATAATGCATTAAACTCTTATGACATCGTGTAAGATTCCATTCAATATGAAACCATTACCGTTATAACAATGAATATTTTAAAATAGCATGTTAATTATAAGTTGCAAATATTTATAAATGATGTAAATTGCTTTTTATAAATATTCATTTTGATGGCCTCTTTGTTGTATTTGATGGAATACATTGATTGAATACATCAGTAAGCTGATGATTGTGGTATTTTATAAAATCGATGCACTTCACCTATTGCTAAATAGGTCGAGCAACTCGTTGCTGAAAAGCTGCTGGGATTTAATTACGACTAAATAAATAATAGCGAGTTTTACGTGCAAGCGTTGTTCCGATATGGAGATAAGGTAGTTCTGAATCGAAACGGTCCGCAGATTTTTAGACATCCAATCTTGCAGCCAACCCATAGGACTTGAGAAAAAACTTTGATTTTTTTTCAATTTTAATATTTTTGTGATTATAAGTATTATTTGTTTCATTTCGCACAAAATAGGTAAGTTTTCAATCTTTCCCTATCTTTCCAATTTGGAGATTAGGTTGTTTTGAATCTAAACGGTCCTGATTTTTAGACATTCAATTTCGCAGGAAACCCGTAGTACTTGAGAAAAATCTTTGATTAGATTTTTTATTTAAATATTATTGTGTTTATAAGTATTATTTGTTTCATTTCGCAAAAAAAGGTAAGTTTTCAATCTTTCCCTATCTTTCCGATATGGAGATTAAGTAGTTTTGAATCGAAAAGGTCCGCCGGTTTTTAGACATCTAATCTTGCAGGCAACCCGTTGGACATGATAAAAAAAACTTGATTAGTTTTTTAATTTCAATATTATTGTGATTAAAAGTATTATTTGTTTCATTTCGCAAAAAATAGGTAAGTTTTCAATCTTTCCATATCTTTCCGATATGGAGATTAAGTAGTTTTGAATCGAAAAGGTCCGCCGGTTTTTAGACATATAATCTTGCAGGCAACCCGTTGGACATGATAAAAAACCTTGATTAGTTTTTTAATTTCAATATTATTGTGATTAAAAGCATTATTTGTTTCATTTCG
The DNA here is from genome assembly GCA_012934845.2 of Pomphorhynchus laevis. NCBI lineage: Eukaryota > Metazoa > Acanthocephala > Palaeacanthocephala > Echinorhynchida > Pomphorhynchidae > Pomphorhynchus > Pomphorhynchus laevis. The sequence continues at coordinate 24,522 of WNNJ02001816.1, forward strand.
TACAAAATATGTAAGTTTTCAATCTTTCCCTATCAACGATGATTTAATTTGAAATCAGTAATGATTTCAATTTGCAAAATATAAGACGAAATTCTTTCATTGAATCTAAATGTTAATAAATCAAACAAGTCTAGTAAACTTTAGTCAACTTAAAAAGAACCGAAACGTCAAACGTAGTTATTGGATCAGTAACTGAAGAGGTTCATTAATTATGAAATGTAGCGTTCTGTTGTTGGCGTATAGATTGGATTAAAGTCGTGTGCAGAAGAAGTCATCAAAATTATTTGTTTTGGAATTGAAAGGATGCCGCATTCAGATTACCTATTAATTTTTTGCTTGAGAAATTGGCTGTAAAATATTTTGACGAATAAAATATAAAAATTTACTTAAGTTCAGATAAACATTTTTTAATAATCATATTGACTAAAGAAAAAGCTAGCAGTATTTTAATTTGCTTTCAAATTACGTATTTGATAAAATTTGTTTTCGATGTATTTAATACGATATATTTAAAATGATACATTTAGAAATACATTGTTGAAAACATCAATTATAGTATTAACAAATGATTTGCACTGTCAAAATTTAAACAAGAATATTATATTTTATATTTAAACACCATGTCATGATTCAAATGCAATTTCATCTTTACATATTTCAAAAATGAATAGTTGACGACCTCGAGTTTTGACCATAGTTAGTTAAACATGCAATTAAAAAAGACTATATTTTTTTCTAAGAAAACGATTTTGATTTGGAAATGGCCATGTGCATAATAGTGCATTTTTAAGAAATACTAAACGTTGATTGGTTTAAAAATGTAGATTAATTCACACTCAAAATGTATAAATAGTAAAGAAACAAGTCGCAATCATAACACAAGATATAAATAGCTGGTAACTAGTATTTTACAACTTAAGTATATTTGATTCTTACAAATCTAAAAAGAACTAGATATTAGAGTGAATACAATAAACTTATAACAAAGTGTATATCGGTTTCAGTCAGAACTAAGGTGAGTGTTATACCCAATGATCTTTTATATACTTAATATTGCAACGATGAATATTTCAATCATCAAGTGTATTAATTGGATTATGTAATTGTATATTTATTAAGAAGAAATATAGTGTTTGAACAGATTGAAGGATAAATAATATTCGTTCTAACGTATACACGTGTAAAGGTTAAAACATTCAAATATTTTGTAATATGCATAATTTTATATCAAAGTACAACAGAAAAAATAAGTTAAATGTTGTGATTTTGTCTGAAAATTGAAAATCTTAACAATTACTATACAAATATTATTGTTTTATTGTTCACAGATTTAAAAATCTAATTAATCTCTTTTCTGTTGTTGAAAGCAACAGAAAGCTTATACTTTTTGCTTATATCATTATGTAGACTGTAATCTGTATGTCAATTTATTCCATTTACTTGAACTATTAAAATTTGATTCGTATTTTAATATTTCGTCATTCTTTATATTTAAAAATCTCTCCATTGAGAAAAAAAATTTATTGTCCAATGATAGGTTCGATGTCTTCTTTTTTTACATGACATTTAGTCATCGAGTGGAAATATAAAATAAGAAATAATTGTTCACACATTTTTGACTTTTGTAGTAGTTCTTTTTTCAAGTGCTATGTTTTTTAAAAAGATGTTTTTTTTTTCAAAAAAGGACTATTGTATTATTGAACATCGAGAGGAATTATAAATAGAGAAAATAAGAAAAAGAAATAAAGTAAGAAATTAATAAATAAGAAATAAGAAAAACAAATGAATATTAAAATCGTCAAAAATAAGTCAAATGTTTAGATTTTTCTAAAATCTGTCTCGAACTTGTAAAATTTGTATCGGATGTTTAATCAATGAGAGGAATGTAAAAAGGAAAATAATCGTTTAAACATTTTCAAATGTTGCAATAGTTTTGTAATGTGGTCTATTAATAAACAAGAACACTTGAGAAGGATGACTGCAATCATCGAAATTTTGTGAACAATAATTTCTTATTTTTTTATTTCTCCTAATGTTTTAACTCCCTCAATAATCTATTAAAAATCATGTTATTAAAACTTTTTATTGCTGTTCAAATTGACTGCAAGTTGGTCTGGTATATCTGCAAGCGCTTTTCATAAATTTATTGATTATTTTTTGAGGTAAATGTATTTAATTGTGAGCACGGAAAATATATTTTAATTTTAAATTAAAAGTATCGTGAATATGATTAAAATAATGAAAATTACGCGTTTCTATATTGACTTGCTAAGTGTGAAAGGATTTGCACATTCAAAATCAAAATTTATCAAGATGATATGATTAACTCGTAGTTAACTTTTGAGTAATAAAAAAGTAACTGTTTCATTCAATGAAAAGCCATTACTGTAACGATAAATATTTCAGAAAAGCTTGTATAGTTTTTTTTGTATTTACTATAAATCAGAAAATTCTAATATTGCAACCCTCTTATAAGCATTTGTTCACATAGCCTGAAGTTGATAACAGGCGATTTCAATGTTCATTGCAATAATTCATTAAATCCTAATGACATCTTGTATGATTTCATTCAATATATAACCATTACCGTTGTAAGGATAAATGTTTCAGACATTTTAAAAATCGTCGCAGAGAAATGAAATATTCAAGTATTCCATTTTAACCATCAATCCAAAAATGTGGAATTATCTGATTCTGAATTAATTGACAGTTTATCGAACGCAAATAGTGATAATCATGAATCGAACGGAAGTTTTAATTATGAAACAGAATTATTAACTGACTTTTGTGAAACAGATCAAATAATCATGCCCACTATAAACAAACAGATAATACCGGAAAAAGGCCGGCTACTTGTCAGTGGATCGGTTGATTTAGATATTCTAGATGATCAGGCGCTATCTGAAAGTAGTGATAACGAAGAGGAGGGAGTCTAACGCTATTGATTATGGACATTATACGAAGAGGTTAACTATTTCTTTGACATTGTGCTACGAATTGTAAATATTCCCACATGTCCGTATCCTCATTCTATCAAAAGCGATTCAAGTGTTTACGGTGGTTTTGATAAAAAATGAGAGCGTTTTTCTGAGCTTCATCGTACTAATTTTAATCGTAACGCTTTAACCCACAGCATTCTTTGATGATGCTATAGTTATTTACTGACTGTGAATGCTATTTGGTCTACTTCCAAATAAGGCTCTAAGATATAACAAAATGTTATCTTTAATTTATTTAAAATCATTAACACATATTCTGCAATCAGTGAGGATACTGAGGAAATACAATGTTAGATGTTGTTCAATTTTAACTAAATGCATTTAAAAGGAAGTGTGATATCACCTAAAGTAAGATAGTAAACACATTCATAGCAACATTCAATTGTTTTATCACTTTATACACATTCGTTCCTTACTTTTCTAGTTTCGAAAAAATTCATACATTGCATTGGATAAGTTGAAGTGATGAACAAATAAAACCGCTCACTGGCTGATAGCTAGAGAGTTAAACGTTTCTAGTCTTCCTTAATATTCTGCGCTTAACAAATTCACGTATGTAACTGAGATTAATACTGCTTTCCATTAGTGTTTGTTTTAATTATTTAACAAACAACTAAAACTTGGGAACACTTATGTCTCACTTTCATAAAGACAATTATATTTGTCTATTTAAATCCTTTTTATGTTTATATTGAGACACTTTTTTTAAAGAGCCAAGTATGATATTTTAGTAACTATATAAAAATGTACATTTGTTTAAATTAAATTGTTAAAATGTAATTATTATGAAGAATTAAGACGTCGTTTGTGGCAGGTTTAGCGAAAGGTAAATGTTACAAATGAGTAGGTATCAAGTATTTACAAAATTGCACTCAAATATAGCGACAGTGTATTTTGTCATTCTACTGACGTGACTATTTATTATTGCTTAAATTTTAAGAATTAAAAATGATGGATTAAAATTTGTAAATTTACAAACTGTACATGTATGTGCTTGTTGCTATCTCTTTTAAAATTCACCGTAAATTAAAAAATTAAACTGGTTTAAATATCATTTTAGCGAATATTATTTTATATGCAACTTATCTAAATTCAAAATTTTTTATTGA